>JAXGGA010001435.1:0-152879 GCA_038373865.1 Uloborus plumipes
TTTAAAGCGGGACCGACCGTTTCTTCCAAGTCCAAAAAATATCGCCAAGTTAAAAAAATAAAGAGGTAAAATGAATATCGAAAAATTAAAAATTTGAAAGTAGGGTATTGAGATGGGGAATTTGTGTGTCGGTCTGTCGGTAGGTCTGTCGGTCGGTCTGTCGGTCGGTCTGTCGGTCGGTCTGTCGGTCTGTCTGTCCCCCCCCCCCTAATAACTTTTGAATGAACATTCCGATTTGGACGAGCTTTTTTTTTGTTGGAAAGATCTCGGCGAGTACAGCTCATTCCCATATTTGATTTTTTGATTTGAACAATTTTTGGTTTAACTTTGAGCCGTTCAAACAACCTGTCCCGCGATGCTAACTTTTGAGTGAAGAGTCCGATTTGAACAAACTTCTTTTTGTTCGAAAGATCTTTTCAAGGATACTTCATTCCCGTATTTACATTTCCGATTTGAACAATTTTTCGTTCAACATTGAACCGCTCAAGCAAGCTGTCACCCCTAATAACTTTTGAGTGAACAGTCCGATTTAAATAAACTTTTTTTTTGTTCGAAGGATCTCAGCAAGGATACTTCATTACCGCATTTAAATTTTCCATTTGAGCATTTTTTTCGTTCAACATTGAACCGTTCAAGCAACCTTTCCCCACCTAATAACTTTTGAGTGAACCGTCCGAATGGAATAAACTTTTTTTTGTTTGAAAGATCTCGGAGAGGCTTTCCCATACATTCCCATATTTCGCTTTTTGATTTGAACCATTTTTCGTTCAATATTGAACCGTTCAGAAAAAAAATTAACATTAGCGTCTACGGGGAATTTAAGTTGAATGTTGATCCTGAACTTAAAGTCGGATTTCCTTCAAACTAACTTTGTAAGAAAATGGTTTTGATAAATAATGTTTGTAAAGTACTTTTCTGAGTAATCTTCTGTGAGGACTCTGATTCCGACTCCGACTCCGCAAACATGGCGGAAATGCAGGCTCAGAAAAAAAATGATTGACTGTGCAGACGATTTTTTGTTTATTTATTCATTTGTTTTATTTTATTTATTATTATTATTTTTTTTTTGGCAGAAGATTTTTCTGTAACAAAAATTTTTCATTCACGAGAACATTTTATTCTTCATTTATATTTAACAACTGGCAAGGGATTAAAAGTGAAATTCGAGACATTTTATTAACGGACGAGTTTTTTTTTATTTTTTTTTTTCTTTCTTGGATAAAATGTGTTTTGATGCTCTTTGTACTTTTATTTATTTATTTATTTATTATTATTATTATTATTATTATTATTTTTTGGAAAACGATGGAGGATTTTTTCTACGGAGGAACTGTAACAGTTACACTCTTTAAAAGGTGCGACAAAACTTTATTTATTCGCTAATTACTTTTTAGGTGTCTATTTCATCTGATGAGAGGGGTATATTTTGCTTTTCGAAATCAGCTCTAAGTGCTAAAAAGGTATGTTTGACATAATTTTCAGTCTCAGATAATCAAGAGACAGATGCGAGAATGCCGATGTCGATGTACGGGAAAGTAGGCTCGTTTAGTTCTTGACAGAACTTCTTGTTCACTTATACGACGATTTTCAGTGGTCCCGGCCTATTCCATAGTAAAATAATGATAATTTCATTCGTTTATGTGTCGCTCTAAAGATAAATATTTCCCTTATGCGCCGAATTTTTCAAAAAATGTCAGCATTTTAATTTAGTTTCTTAAAAAATGAGCATGTTTCTTCACTTTCCTCTTCAATCTTTCGCTTTTACTGCTCACGGAAGGCATTTCCACATGAACTAGAGTTCGGAGAGGGACAATTATGTATAATGGATCGTTTTAAAAGCAGCAGTTTGTGATTACGTATGCTACAATTTTTGTTTTCACCTTATCATTGTAGTTAGGTTACAGTAGTTGCCAAACCGTAGTTATGTGACCATTTTCTATAGAAACAATCTTATTCATGCTCTCATTAGAACTTGTGTTGCATTTTAGACTTTTAAATAGGCTTGTTCACTTATGCGTCTCTTTCACTTATGCGCCTTTTTTTGTTGGTCCCTTGAGCCGGCGCATAAGTGAGAGTTCACTGCATTCAAGTTTCTCACATAAACATCTATTTCAAGTAACGTCTCTTGTTGATTGCAGTCGATATTCCAAAAAGGCTGTTTATTTGTTCTTTGTGGTAAACCAGTTTTAGTTCTTTTCGTATTAAGTAATTATTTAGAAAGCATCTATTAATGCATTTCTAGTGGCAAACAAATATTTCGGTGAACTTGGCGAGTGCTGTTGACGCAGACTGTTGATGATATAACGAAGAAAAGCACATAAGTTCACAAAAACGTGACTTCAGTCATTGTCACAAGATAGGTTGTTTTATTAGTACCCTGTAATTTATAAATTACACATAATTAGCACAAAAACACACACACACAAATTCTAGAATTCTTTTACACTGCACTTTTGTACAGAGCCCTTAAAAACCGAATTAAACGCGATTAAAAGTACATTATTTGGAACTGTTGCCACTAAAATTTAGACAAATTACGCATTACTACTATTAAAATCTGTCCGCGTCTGTCTGTCTGTCTGTCTGTCTGTCCGTCTGAAGCTTGAACTCCTCAAAAACCGCTGAGCGTAGAGAATCAAACATAATACCATTCGATTCGAAATTTTCTAAGGAAGACAATAAGACCAACCGCGTAATTGTACGACGTTAATTAGCTGAGATATTAATTAAAACGTTAATTAAATTCTTTGCACTTTTGAAATTCCAAGACATTTATTTCTTTCCGTTGCCATTTTAAATTAAAGCGTTAATTAAATTATTGAACTATTTAAAATTCCAAGACTGTTATTTCTTACCGTTGCCATTTTGAATTAAAACGTTAATTAATTGTTGAACTATTTAAAATTACAAGAGATTTATTTCTTTCAGTCGCCGTTTTAAATTAAAGCGTTAATTAAATTATTACACTATTTTAAATTCCAAGACTTTTATTTCTTACCGTTGCCATTTTGAATTAAAACGTTAATTAAATTATTGAACTATTTAAAATTCCAAGACTGTTATTTCTTACCGTTGCCATTTTGAATTAAAACGTTAATTAATTGTTGAACTATTTAAAATTACAAGAGATTTATTTCTTTCAGTCGCCGTTTTAAATTAAAGCGTTAATTAAATTATTACACTATTTTAAATTCCAAGACTTTTATTTCTTACCGTTGCCATTTTGAATTAAAACGTTAATTAAATTATTGAACTATTTGAAATTCCAAGACTTTTATTTCTTTCCGTAGCCATTTGAAATTAAAGCGTTAATTAAATAGTTGAACTATTTAAAATTCCAAGACTTTTATTTCTTACCGTTGCCATTTTGAATCAAAACGTTAATTAAATTATTGAACTATTTAAAATTCCAAGATATTTATTTCTTTCCGTTGCGATTTTAAATTAAAACGTTAACTAAATTGAACTTTTTAAAATGAACGAGTGTTATTTTTTTCCATTGTCATTTTGAATACGTGTTATAACAAAGTTCTAACAATTGTTTTTATTCTAATTATTAATGACATATTTTTTCTCTGGTACTATTTTGAAAATGTGTTTTTAAATAAAATTGCAATTGCTGTTTTTAGAAGGAACTTTTTTGGCTGCGATCCAAATATTAAAAGAACTTTTTCGTTTAGAATTTTGCAATTAATTTTACATTAAGAAAGCGGTTTGGAAATAATTGTTTTTGATAAGGAATCTTATTTGTTATTTAGGGAGAGTGCTAAGTATGCGCTACTTGACATCGTCTTTATTTTTGAGGAAGCATGTGCAAATAATTCGATTGATTCTTTGATGCAGGAAAGGTTTTTAGCGAGCTGCTTAAACGGGGAGTAGTTTGTTAAACTTTTCCTTGGTACTTTAAAGGCGAGCCGCCTTGGCGGCGAGTAGTTTATTGAAATTTTCCTCGCTACTGTAAAGGCCAGCCGCCTTGATGGCGAGTAGTTTGTTGAAACTTTCCTCGCTACTTTAAAGGCGAGCCGCCTTGGTGGCGAGTAGTTTTCTCAAACTGCCTTCACTACATTAAAGCCCGTGCAACGCCGGGCCACGCAGCTAGTATTAAATTAAAAATTGAAACACGGAAGAACTGTTTTAAATAGGATAATTTTATGGATTAATTTTTAATAAAAAATAATAAAGCATGGAATAAAATGGCCCCATTTTCGTTTCTTTATATGTTTATTGTGCTGTTATACTAAGCGCTGTACCTGCAATCTTTGTATTATTTGGCGTAGCTAACGAAGTTTTGCAATAGAGAAAATTCAAATATTTAATATTTTTATGTAAATTATTTTTATATACCTTTGAAAATATCACTAAAGCACCTCTAATCAAACGGAACCTAAGAATCAAACGGAACCTAAGAGACTCTAATCCTAATGTATTTAAATTCGGAATCCCACAAACTTGTATACAGTGATAAGTACCTACTTAAATGCATAATAATAAATGATGCTTATGCAAAGAAAAGTATCCAGAGACATAAACGATAAAACAAAAATAAAAAAGAGTGTCTCTAAAAACGAATAAGAATCGCTCTCTGTCTCCATTTGGAAAAAAGTTGATATTGAACAGTTACAGAAAAAGCTGTAGATGCTCCTTGTGAAATCTTGAATAAAGGCTGACATTTGATAGCTGAGCCAATATTTAGAAAAGTGCCAATTTGAAGTTTGAGTTTTCTGAAAAAAAAAAAAAAAATTTGGCAGAAAAAAACTAATATTGGATTTTAAGTCTAAATTGGGTCTAAATGCAAGAAAATAAAAGGGGGGAGGTCAAGGAAGTTATTTACCCCCTCCTTAGATTACTCACTTTTAAGCCGTTACAGATCTGATGAGTGTTACAGATCTGATGTTAATATCAGCTACATGTTTGAGTTTATGCTTTCAGTCTTCGTTGACTTCTCTAAATATGATATCATTTCCTTGCATTTTTAACATAGAATTAAGATAATTATATTAATATATATATATATTAGGCTAAAAAATCAAATTTCATTATAAAAAAGCATTTCTTGGAAATAAAAATGTGCGATAAGGTTTTTAGATAAAATAAATTATGAGATTACCAAATCCAAGCTAATAAAACATTTGTTTTGTTTTAAAACAGCACACAACTTCAACTTTTTCAACACACAACTCTGCTGCTTACTTGTCTTTAATTAGTTGCAGGAAATTTAAATTCTTGATCAGAAATTCAAATTTAGCATGCTAGTTATTATCTAGTTATTTAGCGAAGTTATGAGAAATTGAAGCACCAAAAATAAATAAATAAATAAATAAATAAAATAATAATAATTAATTAACTTAATTTCTGCAGCGTCAATTTTTCTTATTTTACTAACTTCTATTGTTAGGTCATACAAACCACAAATGAAGCAATTGTACTAAAACTCATTGCTTTTCATTTTTTAAGAATAAAAGTATTCAATATATATGGCTAAAACCTAAGATTTTTGCTTTTTATAATTCTGAAACGTGTGAGTTAGTTCTGTAAGATATTCGCTGTTTTTCAATGTTACCGCTCTGACTGTTACCGATCTGACAAACTGACAAAGTTTTTTTTTTTTTTATTTCCGAGTCGATCGCACTAAACCAAAATCAAACACGTGAGTTTTTCACTTGCAATAAAGGACTATACTTATATATAAAATAATTTTTAAAATAATAAAAACTGCGCATTTTAGAGCGTGTTACCGATCTGATGACTCAAATGACACACAGATCTGATTTTTGATGTATAAAAACAATATTTTCTGAAGAATAAAAAAAAAAAATTCTGATGTTATTAGATGAAATGAAAGCAGAACCTTATCTTCTTTCTGGGGAAAATTATTTTTTTTAACTAGTTATTGAAATACTAGTGAAAATTCACTTGGGACTCAAATTGGCACTTTTCTAAATATTAGCTCAGTTCTAAAAAGATTGCCACATACTATAGCACATTTTAGTTAGAAAAGTACAAAACATTTTAGTTTTTAATCGAATTTCTGTCAAGAATGTTAAAAGAAATAATGAATGATTAAAAACAAAAATCGTAACGAGCTACAAAGTTATATTATTTTTTGAAAATATTTGGTCGTATAACTTGCTTATATTCAGAACATTATTTAAAGGAGCTGCAAAACTATAATTATGTAATGACATAAAATGTTTTGCGTATATTTTTATCATCAAACCTACTTGTGTTTTTAAATAAGGGGTATTTTGAACCATTTCTGGATCTTTTTATATTATGAAAGTACTCTTACAATTTTTTGACTAAATTTAATATGTAAAAATTACTACTTCACGTGTAAAATAATTAATACAATACAGCGGTGGTCCCACAGAAATATAGATTCACAGTCGTCGTTTTCTCTTATTCAGAAATGTTTTAAGTGCTAATTGAACATTGAAGATATTTTAAATTCCGTGTCTGTATAAAGTACTGATTATATTTTGAATCCCGTGTGCACATAAAGTACTGAGCATACTTTCAATTCCGTGTGTATAAAGTGCAAGAACCACTTAATCACAAACTTAATCACTAAATTTCCCACCATCATTGACTCGCCAGACCAGAATTAATTTTTTGCAGCTGAAAGTTTTCAGGGGTCCGCGGCATATTTATCGCATTAAACCACGCCAGGGGCTCAAACGCTTGACGTGTTGAAAGGGGCCTCACCTGGCGAGAATGGCGCGCTCAGAGGAGCATTAATACACCTTAAGTAATCGTGTACCTATCTGGCTCGTGACAGCGCTTGCCCGTGGGAAGCGGTGCAAGTGCTACGGACATTCTCGGCTTAATTATTCAACTCGAATTCCGCACCTCATCCTCTGGAAGAGCATTCTGCTAGAGGATGGGGCTATCTCCATTTGGAGTGAGGTGTTTTCCGAGAACAAAATGAATAGGTAGATTTTCAATTTTCTTTCTTCACACTCTGTGCTGACGATAGGTGTTATGTTTTATTATCAGGGATTTTGAAAAGAAGAAGAATGTGGGC
The DNA here is from genome assembly GCA_038373865.1 of Uloborus plumipes. Lineage (NCBI taxonomy): Eukaryota > Metazoa > Arthropoda > Arachnida > Araneae > Uloboridae > Uloborus > Uloborus plumipes. The sequence continues at coordinate 7,025 of JAXGGA010001435.1, forward strand.
TATATATTATGTTGCATAAATTAGATTCACATAGAGAAGTAGGCAGTATATTCTGCTATATGTTCTTGATGATTTTCTTTATTTACGTTTTGCTTTTTTTAGTTCATTTATATTTTAGGATTCAATTTAGCTCATCGTGTGTCATTTAAGAAGTTCTCTATACGTGATATTTTTTGTGGATTCCATACATGATTGTAGATTGCAGTTGGGGTTGAAGTAGATCTATAATTACTTGCTTTTATTAATTTTATTTTTTATAATGTTTACGGATCTTCTTTGTAATTGGTGATAAGTCTACGATTCGGGAACATTTTTATCAATATTTTTTGAGTACTCGTGTACCTATCTGGCTCGTGATAGCGTTTGCCCGTGGGAAGCAGTGCAAGTGGTAAGAACATTCTCATCTTAATTATTCAATTTGAATTCCGCACTTCATCCTCTGAACGAGCATCCTGCCCAAGGATGGAGCTATCTCCATTTGGAGTGAGGTATTTTCTGAGAACAAAAATAATAGGTAGATTTTCAATTTTCTTTCTTCACACTCCGTGCTGACAATATATTCCATTCTGGTGTTATGGTTTAGTATCAGGGATTTTTAAAAGTTTAAAGTTCTGCGCGAAGAAGAAGAATGTGGGCTATATATTATGTTGCATAAATTAGGATTCCCATACAGACACATAGGCAGTATATTCTGCTATATTTTCTTGATAGTTTTCTTTATTTACGTATTGCTTTTGTAGTTCATTTACATTTTAGGATGCAATTTAGCTCATCATTTGTCATTTAAGCAGTTTTGTATACGTGATATTTTTTATGTATTCCATACGTGATTATAGTTGGGATTGAAGTAGAATCATACGTATTTGCTTTTATTTAATTTATTTTATAGAATTTTTACGGATTTGCAACGTCTTCTTTTTTAATGGTTATAAATCTACGGTTCTGCAATATTTTTATCAATATTTTTATGGACATTCTCAGCTTAATTATTCAACTAGAATTACGCACTTCATCCTCTGGAAGAGCATCCTGCTCAAGATTGGGGCTATCTCCATTTCGGAATAGTACTTCTTTTAGGGTGCGGAATTTTCTGAGAAGAAAATGAAAAGATTTATTTTCAGTTTTCATTTTTTGAATATCTAGCTTAGGATGGGAAGTTGTCTTTATATTCTTCACATTATATGTTGCCAATGAATTTCATACTGGTGTTATGTTTTATTTTTAGTTATTGTTTAAAAGTTCTAGATTTTTTAACCCTTAGTTTGGCAATGTATCCTACAGGATGCATCACTTTCTACATTTTTTAATTTGAATTGAGCGCCCTCTAGGGGGCTGGCTTTTAACCTATAGCATTATTCGAACCTTCCTTTTCAACATCTGTCTTTACTGTGGCTATTTACAAAGCAACGCGTTGAGTATTAAGTTTATAAGTGCTACAGTGTGTTCTACCAAAACAACATGGCGTCACGTCGATTACAGATATGTTCTCTTTTATTTTTTTTTATTATTTGCTTATTATTTTTATTGTTTATAAAATCTACAATAGTGCCAAATTAGTTGATATTGTGATTGAGTGAGTCACGTTTTATGTATTCTTATTTGCTACTTTGGCAGTGTATCCTACAGGATACACAATTTATAAAACCGATTTTCTTTTCATTTTTTCCCATGAAATTTTTTCAACTATGTAATATTTATGCATTTTCCCCAAAAAAACTAAAATAAAAATTTTTTGTCAACATTTTTAAATTTTTGATGTGTGCCAAACTAAGGGTTAAGAAGAATAATTTCGTTGGATATTGCACTACATAAACTTGATTCACATTTTGAATAAGCAGCATATTCTGCTGTATTTTCTTGATTATTCGTACTTCATTTACGTTATGTTTTCTATTTCAATCGTATTTTAGCACTAAACTTATTTGACTATATTTCGTTTAGGCACATCTATGTACATGAAAACTTGCCGTACGAGATTGTAAATTGCAATTGGCGCTAATGTCAAGATCTAAAAATAAAAAAAATAAAAAAAAAAGAAACATATACATCATACAAAGCTGATATTACTTCTTAATATCACGTTAAATAAATGTGAAGCACTATTAAATGTTACAGAGTAACAAGTTTCAAATTTTCCAGTAAAAAAGGGACTTTTACAACTAACGGGTAGTGCTTAGTGCTTTTAAACTTCATTAAATTTATTATAAAAAATATAATGGATGGAAGAATATGTGAAAACAATGCGATGGAAAATGAGCGTAACATTTTCAGACAGAGTTCAGTACACTAGACTCTCGAATATCCGCGAGCGGATTATCCATGAGGCGGATTTTCCGCGAGGGCCTCGCGAAAGAAACAAACATAATTTATTGATTTTTTCGAAAAAAACGTGAATTAAATCATGCTTTCTTCTAAACATTTCTTACCCAAGAGTGCGATGTACTTCATCCAATAAAATATTTTACCTGGGCGTTATCGTAAGTACCACTTCTTTATAGACTTTATATGCTTGAGAACCTCAAATACAAATGATTTTTTATGCTGTACCAATCGTCACTGTTTGCACATATCACGTTTTAAGAGTAATGCAATTATTTTTAAGCTGAAATACATCTTTATCTTTTTAATCCTTATTTTATGCTTTTTTTTAGAATTATCCGCGATTTTCATTATCGGCAATATTTGTGCTACCCAATTCCGTGGTCGATCGGCAGTGTGGTGTATTGTATTTTTACTTGTACAGGGTACCTTTGCTGTGTTTTGTGTAATTAACTCTCACTTTACAAATTTATGTTGAATTCTAACGAAAATTTTAACGCCATTAAAACACTTACTAAAAATTAAAAATCTGGAGTCACTTTCTTGCAACACATTTACTTGATCCTGGTATATACGACTTTCCTTTTATGCTACAATTTGTTTCATCTCTAAAACTTTCAGTTTATCAGTTATTTCAGTTTATTTTACACTTGTACAAAAATCATTTCAATGTGACAGTATACGTGCCTATTCATTTAGATGAGGATGGGATATCTTTTTATCCGATTTGCAAATCTTTAAGTGTGATAATCTCCCAAAGTTCAGCAAAAAATGAATCTCTGCAATACAGAGCCCACAAAGCAACTAATACATTATTCAATAGATAAAATAAAATAAGAAGAAATGAAAGAAATTTTTAAGTGAATATGTAGTAGAATAAAGCTTAAAATTTTGTTAAAAAAGTCAGCAAAGTTTCAAACAAAATACAGTAATATATAGTTTCTAACGAATTGCGCGCTCGAAAAATCTAGTTTATTAGTAGTTAGAAGTGTATTCTAGAATGCCAAAACCCGGAATTCAAATCGAATGCGCAGCAACAGAACAAAATATTTTATTGACATTGTAAAATACACTTTAGTTTAAGAAAAAATAAACGAAATCTTACTTGAACACATTTTTTCAATAGTTAAAAGCGATTTCAATCAATAAGTTTTTAAATTTGTGATATAAACTTAGTAAAAATGTCTAAGCATGCTAAAATATTAGGATGCTATGCAAGAATTCCGTAGAGTTTATATCTTAAAATGGTTTTACAAAATTCAAGCAGCATTTTTTAAAAATATAATTTCGTATTAGGGCAAATAGAAAACATCTTTGTGCAAAAGCTGTTTGTGTAGAAACATTTCAAAAACATACTAATATATATTTATATTTTTTTAAAAGCAGCAGTTTTTCAAAATATTATTACATTTAAATTTCGCTAAATATTTGAAAAAAACATGAACGATGCACTTGTTTTAAAATATTTTATAAGATTGATTTCATTCACAACTTAATAACGTCTTCTTAATTTTTCAGATGAGGTTTCCGTTGAAGAAGAAGAGGAATTAGCCAGTGAGCACAAAAGTAAGACTATCTATCTTTGTCTTAGATATGAGGTTAAAAAAAATTACTAATTTCATCCTGGAAGAAATAAATTTACTATGGTGAAAAGAAAGACGGTTTTGTTATGCCCCATTTTTTTAATAAATCTTTTACGAATATGTTTTTTTTATACGGACATCTCTAATAAATCTTTAAGTTTTCTTAATGAATTATACATAATGAAAAAAAGCGGAAAACGTACAAGAGATGATAAACGATTCGAAGTAAACAGTTACTTATATCCAATAGTGTGTTTTTTTTTTTTAAAGAAAGATAACATTAAGCAGTCCAGTTTGACTTTTATTTGTTTTCTTAGCAGCTCTCATTGTGCGTTGTTGATAGAATTTAAATTATAAAACGTAAATTTATCAAAATTAAAACTATATGTCACAAATGCAATTGTATTTAAGATATTATGTAAGTAGTTAACGAAGTCTTATTAGTATGAATATTCTGATGAAAAACTCATTCCAATTCATAACAAAGCTTTTAACAGTTTTTAGGCAAAATATCGTCAGACAAATACGTAACAAAATGAAAATATAACGACAATACCAGAGTGACGATATTATGAGGTGAAGGAGACGAAAATCGTATGCGTTACATATTTTTCTGAACTATTTATTCTCTAATTGTCCACAATGCAACAAGCTGTGCTCAAGAGATTTTTAAACAAATCAGTAAAAATAAATGAAAAGTATAACGACAATACTGCTGTCAGTGACTAGAGTGAGTGACATGGGCAAAAATCATTTGGGCTGTATTTTTTCTGGACTTCCCCATAATTATTCCCAATGCTACAAGCAGTGCCCAAAAGATCTTCAAACAAATAAGTAAAAATTAATGAAAAGTTTTACGACAATACTACTGTCATTGACCAGAGTGAGTGAAGAAAACTAAAATCTTTAAATAAATAAGTGAAAATAAATGAGAAGTATAACGACAATACTACCGTCAATAACCAATGTGAGTGAGGAAATTTAAGATCATTAAATAAAAATGAAAGGGCAAGTGGATAGAGGTTATATGTGACAACAGAAAAAGTGTACAGAAAATGTGCGAAAATCTCTAGGCTATTTTTACAAAACTAAGATACGTCTACTAGTCACAGAAATGGTCGGAAACTAAGAATATGACAGAGTTTTACCCTTTGAGAAAATTCCATTAAAAATAACACTTTTTTTTTTTTTGAAAGCTTTCTCCAGAAATTTATAAAATTGTCACATATAACCTTTATCCACTCGCCTCTTCAACTGTAAAATAAATGAAAATTATTACGACAATATTACTGTCAATGACCAGAGGGATTGATAAAAATTAAGATCTTTGAATAAAAAAGTGAAAAGTATATTGGCAATACTGCTGTCAATGACCAGAGTGAGTGACGTGGGCAAAAATCATAAGCGATATATTTTTTCTGGACTCTTCCACAAGTATTCACAATGCTACAAGCTGTGTCCGAAAGATCTTTAAACAAATAAGTAAAAATAAATGAAGAGTATAACGACTATACTACTGTCAATGACTAGAGTGAGTGAGGGTGGCGAAATCATTTAAAACATTTTCCCCTCCTAAACCTCCCCACCCCCTTCCTATCCCCTTGCTCCACCCCTATATCGATCCCTGGAGGCACTAACTATGGGGGTTGAAAACTCTTTCGTATCATTCAGTCGTCGCTCGACTTTGGACGAAGTCGGTTGAAGTTAAGATCTCCACAACGGCCGGCACTTAAGTCGCGTGGTAGCAGACAGTAACGATTTATTTTGCCTTGTCGCTCCATTATTTAGTTTCGTTTTGTTTCGAGTTTTTAGTTTTTCGCTTTTACTGGTTCCGGTTGGCAACGGATACGAGTTATTTTGCTAAACCTGACATAAAATGAACAATGGCTGTTTTCGTTTGGCGAGTGCTTTTGCTGCAGTTGGCGTTTGTTTTTACTCTTGTCTGTTGCAATGAAGGTGAGTGAAATGGTTTTGACAGTTGAGTTTTTAATTGATTGATGTTTTGTGGTACTTTGGGAAGAAAGTATTTTGCAAGGGAGTTATAATACAAAGGTACTTTTTCTTAACTGCTTATTTTCACTTAAAAAGAGAAAAATTTATAACATTTAAAACATTTAATATCAAATTCATATTATTGATAATTTTCGAACCCATTTAATGAAAATGACAACTTTTTTTCAGATTTATAGGACTATTTTTTGAAATTGTAATGCTGTTTCCAAAATAAAATGTATGAATTACAGACAGTTAAAAATGCAACGAAATGAGAGTCATTGTGTGTCTAAAATTGAAATTAAATTGATGAAAATAATAATTCAGACATTTTTTAAGCAAAAAAAAAGTTTCAAATGTACTTTAGGGATCAACAAATGACTAAAGATAAATAATAATAAAAAAACTGACAGTTATATCAAAGTAATATTTTACTTCAAATAATTTCGAAGTATCTCCAATAAAATCATTTTTTCCTTTATAGAATTGCCAAATATTTGTTAAATAATCTTTAGCTTAACAGAAGGGTTACACCGAATTTTGTGTGAATTAATACTTCTTTTTAGTAAGCTTTAAACCTTAAGCTAACATTTTTACAAATATATATGTATTTCCTATTGGCTATGAAATTATTTGGAATTATATATTCAATGGAATTTTTAAAAGAAATTTAGTTCAGACCAACTTTGCCTTTACTTTGTTTTCTCTACTAATAATAAAGCTGAAAGTTAGTCTCTCTGTCTTTCCTTCTGTCTTTCCTTCTGTCTGTCTGTCTGTTACGCGCGTAGCGCCAAAACCGTTCGGTCGATTTTTATGCCACTTGGTACAAAATTAGTTTGTAGCATGTAGTTTTGCACCTCGAAGCGATTTTTCGAAAATTCCATTTTGTTCTTTTTCTATTCGAATTCTTAGCGGAAATTCGATAAAATAGGGAAGAAATATTTTATACACATTTTCAAGTCTTATGTCATTCGAAAGCTTGAATTTTTCTGCACAAAATGAAGTTTTTTCGAAGTTTCTACGATCATCAGGAGAGCTGTAACAATTGTTTTTAGAATCCCGGAATTCAAGGCTTACCTTCAGTAAAGCAAGCCAAACGATTCTAAAATGGTTAATGAAATGAATTATTTTATCAACGGAAATCAACTTTTCATGCTGTTACTATGGTTACGTGTTCATACTTATTTTTGTTTCGTTCTTTTTCCAGGGTTGCCAGAAGTAGTATTTTTGATACTACGGTAGTATTTTTTCGGCCCAAATAAGGAGCGTAGTATTTTTCTGGCCACCCTGTTTCCAATATACTAATGACTTAATTAAAAGATTTGGCGGATTTTTTTTCCATTTTTATAGATTTCGCATTTCAGCAATATTGATTTTGGCAACGTTTAGAAACAGTAGTAGGAGCGTCTATCGCCCATTTAGCGAGAAAGGGGTACCCAAAGCACAAAGATTAACCAAATATCGTATAAATTGTGACATTGCAACGTTCTTTTTAAAGTGTTTCATTTCGGAAAATGTATTGTTTTGTTTTTAAAGCTGGGAAAGGAAACTTTCTTCTTCTTTCAAATTTTGGTAAGATTTCTGTTGGTTTCTGTGAGCAACAAAATTGTTCTTATTTTCTCTTTTGGCTTATTTTTGTGCATCTCCAGTTGGGGTTTCATTTGAATGTCACAAGGGGATGCTTTACCCCTTTTTTGGAGTTAATCAGTGTTAATTTCAATGCAGATGAATTGGCGCGACCACTTGGCGATATATCGCCAAGCCTTTGGTCGCGAAGTATTTGTCGCCAATTTGGCGACATATCGCCAAGTTGGCGAATTTTTTTTTTTTATTTGGACTCAATTTGGCGCTATTAGCGATATTTTGCCAATTTGGCGACAAATTTGCGATTTTTTTAAAAACTTTTTTTTTGGGGGGGGGGGGGGTTCAATTTGGCGCTATTGGTGATATTTTGCGAAAAATTCACTGAATGATGTTAAAATCGGCGATATTTTGGAGATTAATCATTGTAAAACATTTTTTTGCATTGTTTCGTGGCAAACTAGGGATATAAATGTTTGAATTGTTATCTTACTCCCTCCAAGCACTATTTTAGCACTTAAGGCATCTACTAAGAAATGTACACGTAAAAGGAAGTAGTGTAGGGCCCATACCAAATTTTTATATCATACTTTGAAGGAATTGTAGTTGAATTATAACTAAAATAGAGTATTTTTTCTGCTATATTAATTATTTTACAAATGAACTTTTAATTTTATACCACGGGCAAAGCCGTGCGGGTACCGCTAGTTGTAAAATAAAAAAAAATCGCCCATGTTTTTAAATGGGATTTTTTCAATCTTTAACCAGAAATCAGCCCAAAACAAAACTAGCGCACTTTTCCGAATAGCGGCATCACTTTTCTAAGATTAACTATATTTGTTCATTCAGAATGGGGTCTTTTCAATCTTTAACTAGAAATCAGCCCAAAACAAAACTAACGCACTTTTCTGAATAGCGGCATCACTTTTCTAAGATTAACTATATTTGTTCATTCAGATCTCGCTCCAAGCTGCTTAAATTATTCTTTTAGTACCGTAAAATGGGGTGAATCGATGCACTTTTCAGCTTTGAGTCTAAAAAAAATTAAAAGATTTTTTTTTTCAATTTGATCTTTTGGGTAAAAACTCCGGTCTTGATTTGCTTTTGATATTCCATGCAAAAACAAAACATTTTGAACAGTTATTATTTATATATACATCGGAATTTAGGGGTGTTCCGAATCACCCAGCTGCTAGGGGTCAATCCGAACACATGTTGATTTTTTTTTTTTTTTCAATTTAACCTGTAATCGGTCTCACAAACATGAGTAATATTGATGGTGGAGAGTAACAGATAGTTATTGTCAAATTAAAGTTTATTTTCTGTACCAGTAAACGCTTATGATTTGTCAAAATTCAAATTAATTTTTAAACATGCTTTTGGATTGAAATACAAAAATTTAACATAAATTGAAGTCACTCCATGTCATCCACAAATATGTACTTGTTCTTAAAACTAGCAGTTGTGGTTTAGCTGAAGTTTTTTCATAACATCTTCTGGGATGAACGCTGCCTTTTCTTTAGTTTCTTAAAATCGGGTGTTGACCTGTAAGATTTTCCCACTTACTCATCACTATCTGTGTGCTGGACTTTTGCTACATAAAGTCCGTATGACTTTTCCCCGTGTATTTTAGGTAAAAAAAAAGTCTCCTGGGGCAAAAATCTTTTGAAATCTGCAACTTTCTGTCATTCTAAGATCTAGTTGCTCACGAGAAGGGATAAACAGTAATAAATCCCTGTCCTTGTATTGACTAGAAGAATTGGGGTTAGAATCTTGACTTTTCAAAAAGTTTCCTTTAAATAAGTTTGAATTAGAACAACAGAAAAAAGTGTTCCGATTCACCCCGCAAATTCTTATCCTGTGACATTATGAAGCATTTTCCATTTTTATGCCACAATTAAAACAGGCTGTCTCTTCTAATGTGGTACTCTATTGCTCAGATATATGCATAATTTCAAAATACAATTCTTAGATGTGAGATAAAAAGGGGTCTGTACTTCCATACGAATTTTTGCAGACCATGAAAACTTGATGTTTTTAGCGTCCCGCTTGTACACTTGCACAGAAGCCAATAGTGACAAAAATATTTTTTTTCCTACTATATACAGGGTGTCCACTCCAATCGTGGACCAATAGCTAATTTCTAAACCGTTAGAGATAAGCATATAGTTTATTTAGGAAAAAATCTCCAAATTATGAAAGGAATTTTGGGTCTATTCAATGTTTTTCAAAAAATCAAATTTTGAAAGAGTTACGAAATTTAAATTTTTATACAGCCCCCCAGTCCTATCAATCATATTTAGTAAAACATTCTTGACACTGTAACGTTTAAAACTAAAAAAAAATCACTCCTCTACGACAAAAATTGACCGAGTTATGACGTTTTGAAAAATCAAGATTTTGAAGGATTTCGCGTACGGTCCCTTAAGTGATTTCTCGATGACGTCATGAAATAATGCAAAATCTTGATTTTTCAAAACGTCATAACTCGGTCAGTTTTTGTCGTAGAACAGTGATTTTTTTTAAGTTTTAAACGTTACAGTGTCAAGAATGTTTTACTAAATATGATTGATAGGACTGGGGGGCTGTATAAAAATTTAAATTTCGTAACTCTTTCAAAATTTGATTTTTTGAAAAACATTGAATAGACCCAAAATTCCTTTCAAAATTTGGAGATTTTTTCCTAAATAAACTATATGCTTATCTCTAACGGTTTAGAAATTAGCTATTGGTCCACGATTGGAGTGGACACCCTGTATATAATATTACCTTTCTAAAAAAAATTCAACTGCCAAAAATATCCGTCGGGACATTTATGAAGAATTTCTTTGTATGATAGGGAAGTTTTGTTCCGAATCACCCCGCTGTTCCTATTATACACCCCATTTTATGGTACTAAAGATTGCTCTCAAAAACATGTTCTCTGTATGTTTTCATTTTAAACATGTAAAAAAAAATCTATGTAACGATAGTTTACACATCAGTAAGAAAGAAGTTTGATCAAAATGTATACAGTTTTTCGGGTATTAATATCGAATTCATAACACTTGTTGTTTTTCCTTTTTTTAAGATTAAGGCCGGAATTCAAGTGAAACACAGACGATCGCAACTCACCAATGCAATCGCAAAAGTCCCAAATTTGGATTCAAATGAAACGTTACAATCGCTACAAGATGCTATTCTATCGTAATTCGACTTCCAGTAGCAATTGCAATTGCGATCGCCTGCAAGCGATTGCAATGGTGTTTCACTTGAATTCGGCCCTTAGTTACAAAAAATTCTTAAAGGGAAAATTTTGACTACTTGCAGTACAGTATGTCAAAACAAAAATTTGAAGTTGTACATTTATTATTTTCTTTGCGATGCTTTGTTTTTTTCCAGCTATATTAAACGGGCATAGAAGAGTTTCCCAAAGGACTTTTGTTTCATCTCTTTTTAAACTGTAGTGAAAAGTATGCTCAAAGCAGTCTATTGGATTATACGCTTGGAAAATCAAGAGTGTAATTAAAAAAAAAAGAAAAAAAGAAAAAAAAATCTTCACTTGCTTAGAATATTTAATGCCCTTTTTTAAAGTACAAATAAATATTTATAGATGTCGAAACTACGCAATAATGAAATCGCCATTCTCAAGGAGGTTAAATGATACATTATTACATTTTTTAATACTTTTGTTGCTTTTACCTTTCCCAATTTGTCACTAGCGCTTACAGCCTTTGAAGTTATTTACCATTGCTTATTCATCGCACTACTTTAATATTAGCTTAGAAAATCCGTTTCTATTTGCATTGAATAAAGTAAAAGACATTAAAGTTTTATTCAAAGCTTAGGATATTTAAATATTTGTAATTTATTAGAAACTGCATTATACGGTTACCTCGATTGTGTGTTTAATCGATTTTCTCTAAGGGTAATTGTAAATTTACCTTACAATATCACCTGACATTTCAAAAATATAGCAATCCGACGCATAAAAACGAACTTTAAGTAACAATTGCAATTATTGTTAATATTGATAGTATTATTAGTATCAGGGCCGTAACCAGACTTTAGTTTCGGAGAGGGTTTTACTAAACCTATTTCTCGAGAAATCTATGAAAACAATAAAGTTTGATTTCATGTTCTATATTCTGTTGATTTTTGTTACAATAGACGTTAAAAGGGTATTAACATGAAAAATGTAAAAAAAAAAAGAATCTGGATGTATCATTTTATTCATATACGTACATTCGAAGGAGTACTTTTAAAATTTCCATCCTACGGGGAGGAGGGACACTTATAAAATGTGTTAAATACAGAGTTTGGCATTTACAAATTTTCAGAATTTTGGTGGTTTTTTTAGTGGTATTAAAAGTTTGTAGGGAAAGGTGTATTGTACAGAAATGATGCTTGCAATAACTACAATAAAAATAAATTCTGCAGAAATAAATACTTAATTTGTACAATTATCCAATAATGATAATTTCATTTTTTCAAATACAATTTCAAAGTAAATAAGAAAATTAAAATAAAATTGCAATAATATTTTTTCATTGAGAAACTATAAAAATTATTTTTGTAATAATTTCTAAAAATTTCGGAGGGGGTTTGAACCCTAAAAATCCACTACTTAAATACGGCCCTGGTTAATATCATTCAAAATTTTAATTCATACCTCATTAAAACAAATTCATACTATACTGAAAAAACTAACTATTCTAATGGAAAACAATTAAAGAAGAAGCAAGTGTTGTTGCAAATGTTTCAAAGTACGGAAATATCAGTATGCTTAAATTTTTCAGAACAAATAATATGTTAATAATTAGAAAACTGCAATTACGTTCATCAAATTATAATTATTTTTCCATCAGAGAACATTAAACTGGAATGATTAGGTTTATATTGCATTATTAAAATCATTCTTATTATTAATTATAATGTCTCGCATTTAGTATAAAATAATTATTAAGAGCATTTTTTTGCGTACCTTAATTTCCCTTCGGTATTATTCTTATAAAACTTTAATAAAAATTTGTAATTGACCCTAGATTTAGTTATTTGCTGTTATTATAATTTTTCATTATCTTCACCAAATATTTTGACTTTTCCCCGGCAGTGCGAAAGAGTGTTATTTTTACTTTAGTGGTGAATAGCATTGCAAAGGAGTTTTATTTAGTTCTTTTTTTACGGTGATACCTATGCGAAATTACTTTAATTATAGTCAGGGAAAAGAGGGAAAGATGGCAACTGCTTTCAAATTTGCTTTTGACTTACGAGAAAAAAGATGTCTTGAGTTCCGAACAAAAATATTGTTCCTAATGGACTTTGTCCAAAACCTTGCTCTTTTGGTTATGTCAATGTAAAAATTTTAAATCGTGTTAAAAAATGAGAAATTATGTATCTAAGGGCCCTGCTCCACATCAGCAGAAAACGCGACCGAAACCGAAGGCAGAAACCAAAAATACGGGTACTTTCCATAGGAACAGTATTTAATCCATTTTACGTTTCTGCCTTATTTTTGTGCTTTATGTCAATGTGGAGCAGGGCCCTAATGCTTGCTCTTACAGTACGTTTACCAACTTACGTTTTAATATTATGATTAATAAACACTGGCGGAAAAAAAATCCCAACACCAATTAAAAAATTAATGTAGAGTAATGAAATTTGGGTAATGCAATTGTCTATTTAACATGTTTAATTGATTAAATGTACAAGATCACTGGCCAATTTAAGGTCAAGAAAATTCTGTGCAAATGTGAAATTATGTTACTTTAATAGCCGGTGTAACCTGCAGAGTTTTAAAGGCAAGCTCGCAAACGTGCATGCACTGTGTCATGCAGGTGCCGAATGCCACTTGGTGGTATGGATTGCCTTGCTTGTTGCACTTATTGTGTCAATACTAGGACAGTCATTGCTAACTGTGGATGATACCGGGGTTGCCGTCCAATGATAGCCCATACGTGATCAATTGGAGACAGATCTGGTGATCTTGCAGGTCACGATAACATGCCAACACTCTGTAGAACACATTGCGTTACAGCAGCGGTGTAAGGGCGAGCGTTATCCTGCTGGAAAACTGTACTATAGGTTGAATAACCAGACTGACGACAAATTTGCGGTCAGTGTGTTTGGGATAACCACAAGAGTGCTCTTGCTGTCATGGGAAATTGCTCCCGAGACCATGACTCCAGATGTAGGTCTCGTGTGTTTAGATTGCAGACAGCTTGGGTGCAGGCGGTCCCTTGGCCTCCTTCTGACCCATATACAGCCACCACTGGCACTAATTCAGAATCTGTTTTCATCAGAAATTACAACAGATCTCCACTCCGACCTCCAGTAAGCTCTGTATTGACACCACTGCCGTCGCAAACGGCAATGGTTTGCAGTGAATGGAATACCGGCTACAGGCTACCTGGCTCGGAGCTTTCCTTGAAGTAAGAGATTTCTTACCGTTCTTTGGGTCACGACGGTACCAACTGCAGCTCGAATGTCAGCCGCAGATGCATTACGATGCGCCTTAGCCGTGCGCAGGATTCAGCTATCTTCCTTCTCAGTCGTGCCACGTGGCAGCTCGAATCTCGATCTTCTTGAGGTATTACCATCCCTTGCCCATAGCTTCAAATAATCATGCACGGTGGAAACATTCCCACCAAGTCCCCCTGCAATATCGCGAAAGGAAAATCCACCTTCTCGTTGCCAAATTGTACGACCTCGTTAAAACTCGGTGAGCTGTTGATAATGGATTCTTTCGTCGTCTTAAAGGCATTCCTGACTAACATGAACGCAATACGTCAAATTTTACGGAAAAAGAATACTCACGAGCTTTGTAACACGCTTTTAAAACAAGACTTATTTGCATGTTCTGAGTGACGCCAGCTGCGCCACAATTATGCGTGGAGGGCGAAATTTCAATCGATGTCATCTTTCAGTTGTATGAACACGCCTACCAAATTTCGTTTGTCTACCGCAAGTCTTTCTTGGTGTTGGGATTTTTTTCCCGCAAGTGTATCTTGTGAAACAGCTTAGTAAAACTTTTAACTAACAATGCATTTGGTTTAGCTTTGCGTCTTAAAAAAAGAAGGATGTGTATTATTTCTGTATCTAATTTTAATTTTTAATTTTCGTTATCATTGACTCACTGTTGGTATTTTGAAAATTACTATATCTTCAGAAATAATACATTTTTTTTAAACATGGACATTTATCCTGCTTATATTTTCATGTAAAGAAACACAGCAGGAAGAGAGCCAATGCGTGAACAAAATATTTACTGTAATGTGTCACTGTAGCAAGCTAAACATATTATCCACTTCAACGCGGTCAGTTTATTGCCATGTCGAGTGATATGATTCCTCACCTCAGTTGCTTTATCGAGTTGCCTCCCCAACGTAAATAGTCTGTTGAGTCAATGAGGTTTTTGCGAGCTCTTTGGGTTCTAAAATGACTGATTTCCTACCCTGTCCTAAAATGACTGAGTTCCTATGACTGATTTCCTTTCCTCCTAAAAGTACCAATGTGTACTTTTTACATTGTAAACTTGGGTATCCAAGTAGCACAAAAAACGTTAAAACGTTTTATAAACGTTTTTAATCCGTTGTCACAACGTTAATAACCATTTTACAACCTTTAAAAAACGAAGTGTGCTACTTGGGTAGTAACACGTGTAGTTAATTTAAACTTCACAGCAAAAAATGAATTGTAGTTTTTACTGGCAGCCAATGTTCCAATTCAAAACTAAAATGCACAGTAATAAACCGCAAAACTAGCAATTTTATAGTTTCTTACTGTAAAGTCAGCAATTTTACAGTTTATTGCCGTAAAATTTAGCCGTATTATACTGTAAAAACCGCAGTACAGTAACACTGGCAAATGAGGTTAAAGCTTAAAACTGTAAAATGCACGGTAATAAACTGTAAATTAGCAATTTTACAGTTTATTAGTATAAAGTTAGCTGTATTAAACTGTAAAAACACCATCTTATTTTTACAGTGTTGACGTTTTTTTTTTATCTTTGTAAGCATTTTTTTAAAGAATGAATTAGTTTCTGATTTACTTCGTTTGGGAAGGAACTGTTTCGGAAAAGAACTGCTTCTAATTAAATTTATGAGAACGAAATGTAGACAAAAAATAACGGTTCGTCACTGTATAGCAAGATCTGCACTGGTTACAAAGTTTTGAGGAGAAACGGAAGACTAGCATTTATAGATACCACCGATAGTTTTAACAAAATCGTTTCACTCTTGGCCATGTTTTATGTTGGTACTTTTAGAATCCATTTCTGAATTAATTCGTGAGTATGAGCTACAAGCCCCTGTGTAGCAAAAATTTCGTTTTATCTATTCCCAAGAAATATCATCAAAAACAGGAGAACGGCAGTTTTTCTCAAATTATTTCTCTCTAGAATTCTATGTCCAATCGTAACCCATTCAGCTCTTATGGTTTCTTACTTTCGTATTACAGATTATATTTTCCACATACATTTATATAAGATATGCAGTAAGTTTTCGCATGTACAGTACAGTCTTGATTATTCGTGGAATTGGGTGGCACGGGTATAGCTGATAAGGAAAATCACGGACAATCCATAAGAGCATTAAATAAGGGGTAAAGAAGATAAAAAATGTCTTTTGCTTAAAAATAATTTATTACACTTCAAACGTGGTATGTACAAACAATGACGACATTTACAGCATAAAAAATTATTTGTATTTGAGGTTCTCAAGCGTGTGAAATCTATAAAGAAGCTTACGATAACCCCCAGCTAAAATAATTTATGGATAAAGTACACCGCACTCTTGGGTAAGAAATGCTAAGAAAAAACGAAATGGGAAGGGGGATCTGGGACGAAGGGATTTCAGACCTGTATTTTTTATAAAAAATTTTGCAAAACAAGGATCAAGTTAACTAAGAATTTTTTCCCAGAGACTATTGCGGATAAACCGCCCCACGGAAGATCCACTCAAGGATAATCGATATTTTAATGTATATTTTTCCTTCATGCTCTCTACGTAACTCAGTACTTTAGAGAAAAATTTTATTCTTCATAAATCGCTCCTCGTAACAGCTGTGTGAACTGAGTCTCTCTGTCACTTGCGTAACACATAGCTTCATCATGCTAGATTCAGATTCACTTAAAAAATTCGTTCCAATTGTTTTCTATCATTCGTAGTAAATACGCTAAAGGGACTTTTTTTGTAAGAAAAAAAGGCCTTACACTAAATTTGTAAGAAAAGCAATCGAAAACTTTGTACAATTAATGAAGTTAAAAATGCAAGACAACGTGTCCAAAAGAACAAGTAAAATGTTTAAAAAGAGTTAGAAAACTCTAGCAAATAGCTATTTCGGGGTTATTATAAATGAAGCCCCATCATCAGTGCTAAAAGAGGATGGTTCACAAACACCAGTCAAATGAACCCAAAGACTTGAACCACAAGTCTTGACTGGTGTCAGTGAACCATCCTCTTTTTAGGACTGATGATGGGGCTTCATTTATAATAGCCCCGAAATAGCTATTTGCTAGAGTTTTCTAACTCTTTTTGAACATTTTATTTGTACTTTTTACACGTTGTCTTGCATTTTTAACTTATACTAAATGTTGTAATCTAAATCCTATAAGAAAATATAAACGTATGAGAAATGCATGTAATTTCTTTCATTTGTATTTTACCGGTCCTTTTAAAGTGTTATCAAACCCTTTGGGCTTGCCAGTGGGGTAGTTAATAGTTGGCAAGAAAAATATTAAAGAAAAAAAATGCTCGCACGAAAAATGACTATAGGAGAAAATGAAATATCATGAGATGAACATTAGACACCAATAAAGACATTTCTAAATGCAAGAAAAATCATCTAAGTTGCAATTTTATCTTTACATTTGCCGAATAGTTAAAACTTTCTGAAAAAGAAATCATTTTGGGATGTCACAGTGACCTCCCGCGACTTACCATCTAGGTTACCAGGAAGGAGGGGGGGCACAATTTCTTTAGTACGCTGGTCCCCCTAGATACGCTACTGGGACTTGGCCACAAGTTTGTACTTGCTAATTATTGATGGGGAGGAGGTAAAGGGTATGGAAGTAAACCGACTTTTTCTTAATCCGTTATTACAATTTAAGTGCAATTAAATGAAAGTGATTTGCTTTGAAAACAATTTATTGACGTAATAAGAACTTGTGATAAGGTTTTTTTTTTCTTTTTTTTTTACATGGACTGCTTATTTAGTAACTAAAATAAGATGCCAATTGACCAATAACTGGAGAAGTCATTTCCATGTCTAATTCTTGACCAGATAAAAAGTGTTATTATACATCTATATCCCTCTTCGTAAGACCTGTGAATAATTAAGGATATCAATCATGTAGTGTGATGACGCTAGTGTCGGAACTCGTTTAAGACCATTTCATTAACTGTTTCTCTAAAGTATCGTTTATAATTCCTCTGAATACCTCCCTGTGATGCCAACAGACTTTTGTAGTGGTTAAGCATAGCAGAAAGAAGTATTGTCTGATTTTCTTAGGTTAAACCCTCCGCGTATTTACGCATGCGTCAGGTCTTACTAAAATAGGGATGATAGGTAATAGGGGATGATAGAATAATAAGAAGCATTTTGAGCCATATCAAACAACGTAGAGTGATGCTAATTTCAAATACATAGTTTAGTTGAATACGTCGAAAAGATAGCAAATGCAAGTTTTAAACTGAAAACTTCTGAAAGTTCCCCAAAACAACCCATCACATTATGGAGGTTGTTATTTCCATATTTATAATTCAAGAACAGACTTCATTAGAAACCAAACATCTTATTTTATTATAGAACAACTAACTGAAATTACAATTTTTTAAATATATCATGCACAAGTGCGTGCTCGATAAAAAGTGCGTGCCAAGTTACATGGTTACAGTTAGTTTTCAGATAGTTACAGCTCGCCACAGTATTCCCCCCCAAGTGCCGGAGGTACTGAACCATCACAAGTAGCGAGGGTTAAATTTTACAACTCTGCCCGAACGAGTAGTTTGGCCAGCGTTAGAAAATGGTATAGTTCTTGATGAGTTTGTTGAAGGTTTTGCTGAACTGTCACTAATTTTCTGTGGAGGCAAGGGACTGCTTGAAGGTTGTACTATAGGTGGTTTTGTGTCTTGCTCAATAGTGAAAGCTGGCTTCAAGCGATCAATTCCAATGACGGATTCTTTGCCGTTTATTAGAATTGTGTAATGCTTATCAGATCGTTTGATGATGCGGTAGGGTCCATTATACGGCTGTGTCAGTGGTGGTTTTACAGAGTCGTTGCGAACAAATACATTGGAGCAAGTTTTTAAGGAGGGGTGAACAAAACAGGAGGTTTTACTGTGGTCAGAAGTAGGAAGTGGGGATAACTTTAACATGGTGTCGCACAGATTCTGAAGGAAAACAGCAGGTTCTGCTTTTGCTTGCAACAGTTGTTTGGAGGGCTGAAAGAATTCTCCTGGCAAAGACAATGTTGTTCCGTATAGCATTTCGGAACAAGTACCACCAAGGTCCTCTTTGAATACTGAGCGAATGCCCAGAAGAACGATTGGTAAGGTGTCTGTCCATCGAGCACTATTATGACACTTTAAGGCCTGTTTGAGAGTTCGATGAAATCTTTCAACTAGACCATTGCCAGAAGGGTGATACGGAGAGGTTCGAATGCGATGAATTCCTAAAATTTTGTTGAGAGTAGACATTAACCGAGATTCAAATTGTCGTCCTTGGTCTGTAGTAATCACATTTGGTGTTCCGAATCTCGCGATCCAGTGTGTGACAAAGGTACGAGCGACGGTTTCAGCTGTGATATCTTGCACAGGTATCGCCTCCGGCCAACGGGAAAAACGATCTATGAAAGTGACAATGTATGCATGTCCCTCAGAAGGCGGCAAGGGTCCTACGATGTCCAAATGAACGTGTTCGAATCTTCGAGAGACGAGAGGAAATTGTTGCAAAGCACTGCGAGTGTGCCTATGAACCTTCGACTTTTGACAGTCCACACAAGAACGTGACCATGTGACAACATCTTTACTTGCAGAAGGCCACACATAACGATCCAGGATCAAACGTTTAGTGGCACGGATACCTGGATGGGATAGGTTGTGGAGAGAGTTGAAGAGTGTTTTTCTGAAGGCACAAGGAACGAAAGGTCTCACTTTACTATTGTCGATATCACACCATAGGTTCAATGTAGGTGATAACGGCACCAATTTCAGTTTTAACGAGTGGTCGGTTTTTCGTAATAAGTTCTGTAGCTCTGTGTCTGTTTCTTGAGCCTGGGCTAAGTCTTCGCACTGGAGAGGGCTTGCACTGATTTCTTGGATACGGGATAACGTGTCAGCTACAACGTTTTTCTCTCCAGAAACATGTCTAATGTCTGTGCTAAACTGTGCTATGTATGATAAGTGCCTAATTTGGCGTGGAGATGCAGAATCGTTAGTTTTAGTTATAGCAAAAGTGAGAGGACGGTGGTCAGTGAAAATAACACAATTCCGACCTTCTAAACTGCATCTAAAATGTTTTACTGAAGCGTAAATCGCTAGCAACTCTCTATCGAATGTGCTGTATTTTTGTTCCGCCGATGTGAGTTTTCGTGAGAAAAAACCAAGCGGTTGAGCATCATTACCATTCTGGGTGTGTAAAACTGCCCCTATTGCGATATCTGAGGCATCAACCATTAGAGACAGTTCTTGATGGGGTGCATGAAAACTAAGCGTTACACAGTTAGAGAGATCAGACTTGCACTTTTCAAAAGCTGATGACGCTTCGTCAGTCCAAGGGACGGGTCTTTTGTCGTTTTTCTTAGAGTCCTTTAGGAACTCGTTTAAGGGTGCCTGTGTAGTGGCAGCTTTAGGGATAAATCTTCTATAAAAATTATTCATGGCTAGGAAACGTCTCAGTTCGATGATTGTCTTTGGTTTTGGAAAATTCATAATGGCTTCGATTTTTTTTGGTAGTGGTTTCACACCTGATTGGGTAATGAGGAAACCAAGAAAGGAAACCGATGTTTTCCCTAGTACACATTTCGCCGGGTTCAGTTTTAAGCCATGTTGTTTTAATCGGTTAAAAACTTCTTCTAAATGTTTAATGTGCTCTTCCTCAGTGGAGGACGCAATAAGCAAGTCATCAAAATAAGGGACGCAAAAATCTAAACCGAACAAAACCTGATGTAAATAACGTTGAAAGGTTTGTCCAGCATTACGTAATCCAAAAGGGGTTGCTACGAACTCGAACAAACCGAATGGTGTTGTAATTGCAGTTTTTGGAATGTCTTCCGGGTTGACAGGGATCTGGTGGTATGCTCGGGCCAAATCAAGAGTTGAAAAAATGTTCTTCCCATAAAAAATCTGCGTGCAATCTTGAATGTTAGGTACAGGATACCTGTCAGGAGTAGTGACAGAGTTCAAACGGCGGTAGTCGCCACAAGGACGCCATTCTCCATTAACTTTTCGAACCATATGGAGGGGGCTGGCCCAGGGACTCTTTGAGGGTCGAATAATGCCTTGAGCCATTAAATGCTCAAACTCCTGCCGTGCCACCTTGAGGAGGTCAGGTGAAAGACGGCGGGGCTTGGAGAAGACAGGAGGGCCAGTGGTTTCAATATAGTGGAACACAGGGGAAGAAGCCTGAGTATTAATGCTTCGTGATGGGTTCGTAAGTTCAGGATACTTTGCCAGAACCTTATCAAACTTGGTGTCACCCAACAAGACTGAGATATTTTGCTGACAGGAAATAGGAACAGGAAGTATGCCTGCTGAATGCAGTTGAGTTTTGGCATCAATTAAACGATTGTTTTTTACGTCAACCAGTAAGTCGTAAGCTTTTAAAAAATCTGCTCCTATAATGGGTTGGTTAACATCGGCAACTAAGAACGGCCAAGTAAAGGAGCGGCGCAGATTTAAATCTAATGTTAGCCGTTTTGTACCGTAAGTAAAGATTTTGGATCCATTTGCCGCAAACAAGATCAAGTTATCTTGAATTTGGGCATTTGGCATGTGACTCTTAGGCAAGGCAGAAATATCTGCTCCAGTATCAACTAAAAACTGCAAATTAGATGCCGGGTCGGCCAACAAAAGTCTATCGATTTGGCGGTCGCAATTTTGGCCGTCTGGCGATCGCCTATCTAGTTTTCCGTCTTCTTAAAAACACAAGGCGGTATACATTTCTTTGCTTTTGAGCCAAAATTGATATGATAGAAACATAAGTTGTTTGTTGGCTCTTTGTACTTTCGACTACTGCTGCGAGATCTTTGGCGAGAAAATGCTGGCTGTCGATAATTTGGGCGACTTCGTTCGTCACGCATCATCGATGTTAACTCATTTACTTGAAGAGTAAGTTCAGCTATTTTCTCTTGCATATTAACTTGGCTGGGAGTAGTTTGAAAATTGGCGGCATTTACAAAAGTCGGTTGAGCCAAGTCTGCGATTTTATCAGCAATCTTCGCCAATTGGGTTAAATCTTCATTTAGAGCCGCAAGGATGCTTTGAGTGCTTATTGGCAGTCTGGATAGCCACAATGATTTTAAAAGGGTTTCACTTACAGTGTCCCCAGCCAGTGAGGGCATTCTCGTAAGGAGTTGGGAAGGTCGCTGATCGCCAAGTTCAATTCCCTGTAATAGACGTCTAATTTTCGACTCCTGACTTTCAGAGTGTAGATTTATTAGACGATCTTTCAAGGTTCTGTATTTGTTTTCAGCTGGAGGTTGTAAGATAATGTCGCTGACTGAATTCAGAATTTCTGATTCCATAGCCGAGATTACATGGTTGAATTTTGTGGTATCAGTGGTAATACCTGCCAAGTCAAATTGCGCCTCAAGTTGGGCAAACCACAATGTTGGATTATTTTTCCAAAATGGAGGCGGCCGTATAGCGATGCGAGATATATTTTGGGTTTCTGGTGCATTTGCAGGTACTGCGTCGTTATTAGGAGTGTTTGTGGCGTTCATGGTTCAGATTGTACGAATTGATATTCCTAGTACACGTTAAAGTAGGTAGTTATTTGCACTCACTTGATGTCTTGAGATGAGAGAAAAAACACGGCAACATCATTTTAGCAGAGACTATAGTAGGAGTGTTCAATTTGGGTCACCAATTATGGAGGTTGTTATTTCCATATTTATAATTCAAGAACAGACTTCATTAGAAACCAAACATCTTATTTTATTATAGAACAACTAACTGAAATTACAATTTTTTAAATATATCATGCACAAGTGCGTGCTCGATAAAAAGTGCGTGCCAAGTTACATGGTTACAGTTAGTTTTCAGATAGTTACAGCTCGCCACAACATCTTTTTAAGGGGAATGGTTTGCAAGTGCTAGGCGTGGTTTTCACAGATGGACAGTAATACGGTGTTAATAAAAGTCATGACAGTATAGCAATGCATTCAAACTTAACCCTTCACTGCACAATATTTTATATTTTCATGAAAAAAATCATATGTTACCTTTTAATAGCCCTGAGTTCAGGAAAAATGAAGAAAAAAATTGATCTTAAAAATGTGCACCAAAAATGGTGTTTTATATGTTTGTTCCACATATGGCGCAAAGCACATAGTATATGGGTCATTTTCAAAATTTGCTTACATTTGCTGTCCGGAGGTTAAAAAGACGATTTTGAAGCATAACTTATATTTTAAATTCAATGCGAATAATTATTTTCTGCAAGAAATACCCCCAAAAAAATTCTATCACTCAACAAATTATTGAAATGTATTTATTTATTTTTATATAAGTCTTTAAAAATGAGAATCAAGGCAAAAACGCTTGTCCATTTCCAATTTTCGCAAGTTCAACTATTTTTTTCCTATACTTAATGGTCAAAAAAAGTAAATGCGACATATTATTTTTATATATTGACTATTAGTATATGGTATTCATGATAAATCTTGACAATTGTAATTTTATTTCAATAAGAAATGAATATATTTTGTCCGGAAGTTCTTGTCAAGTCCGTTACCCTAAGATTATTTTAGCTAAAAAAGGTATTTATTGGAGTCAAAAGATGGTAACACGTATTCAGTTAACTTAACAAATTAGTGACGTAACTATTTTGTACCGTGAAATGGGGTTAATCGGAACAGTATTCAGCTTTGATTGCAAAAAAAGAAGTTAAAAGATTTTTTTTTTAATTTGATTTTCTGATTAAAAACTTCGGTCTTGCTTTACTTTTGATACTCCAAGCAAAAGCAAAACATTTTGAGCAGTTATTATTAAAATATACAGGAAATTATGGGTGTTCCGAATCACCCCGCTGATAGGGGTCAATCGGAACACATGTTAAATTTTTTATTTTTTTCTATTTAACCTGTAATAGGTCTCACAAACATGAGTTATGTTGATGGGGAGAATCAAAACAGATAATTACTGTCAAATAAAAGTATAATTTCAATACCAGTAAACGTTTATAATTTGTCAAAAATCAAAATAATTTTTTAACTTATGAAAAAAGAAAATTAATTTTAAGAAATGCTTTTGAATTGAAATACAAAGATTTAACATAAATGGAAGTCACTCATGTCGTCCACAAATATGTACTTGTCCTTAAAACTAGCAATTGTAACTTGGCTTAAGTTTTTTCATAGCATCTTCTGGGATGAACTCTGCCTTTTCTTTAGTTTCTTGAAATCTCTGGGTTTCGTGGATTGTCCTGAAAGATTTTAACGCTTATTCATGACTGTCTGTGTACTGGTCTTTTGCTATATAAAATCTATATGACTTCCCCCCGCGTATTTTAAGTAAAAAGAAGTCTCCTGGAGAAAAAATCTTTTGAAATCTGCAACTTTTTGTCATTCTAAGATCTAGTTGCTCATGAGAAGAGATAAACAGTAATAAATCCTTGTCCTTGTCTTGATTAGAAGAATTGGGGTTAGAATCTTGATTTTTTAAACAGTTTCCTTCAAATAAGTTTGAATTGGAACAACAGAACAAAGTGTTCCGATTCACCCCGCATTTTTTTTTCCTTTGGCATTTTTCAGAATTCTTCCTTTTTATGACACAATTTGTAAATAAATGTAAATTCTAATGTGGTATTCTGTTGTTCAGATACATGTATAATTGAAACTCTTAGGTTTAAAATATAAGAAGGTTTGTACTTTCATATGAAGTTTTGCAGTCTATGAAAATGTGATGTTTTCTAGCATTCTACGTGCAGCCCCCCTTTGAAGGCAGTAGCGTTTCCAGATTGACAAAAGTAATTTTTTCCTATTTCCTATGATCTTGCCTTTCTAAAAAAAAAATAATGGCGAAAAATACCCAATAGTATATTTACGAAGAATTTCTTTGTACGGTCGGGAAGTTTTGTTCCGATTGACCCCGCTGTTCCTATACACCCCATTTTACGGTACCATTTTGTTTCCCTGAGTCGAGAAGTATTGCTGTGGCGTTTTTCACAAAATTTTTTCCAGGTGCGTATTTTTATTCTTTGTCAAGTCCGTTACCAAAGATTTTAGTATTAATTTTTACTTTTTCTAAACTTTTACCCCTAAATATTGTTCATTATACAACTCTAAGAAAATGCATATTGTAGTTCAATTTTTAAATTCGACAACCTAGCCATAATTTGACATTTTGGTTGAAATGTCAAGTCCGTTACTGGTTAAATCCGTTACCAAATGTCAAATTCGTTATCATAGAGTTTTTGATCAAAATTTCAATCATCACAAACATCGTTTTAAGCTTCAGGGCGCAAATAATTTCAAATGAAGTTGGTTCTAGACTCTATGATATAGTTTAAAAGTGAGATTTCATATTGATTTTGTATGGTAATGGACGACAATTTTCCTTGCAACTTACAGTTTTACAACAGCATTTGAATACTTAAATATTCATCAAAGTGTACAACCAGTTAACACACCTACAATATGTGACTAAACATCTGTTAGTGTTTCTAAAAGAAAATAGCAAGTTAAAAAAAATTACTTAAAAATTTTGAAATGTAAGCATATGGTGAAAATGACCCATATGCTTATACCGATACGTGTAATAATCAACAATGTGTTTTGTACCATAAGTGGAACAAACAAATTTTGCCACTAAGTACAGCATATATATTTAAACCTTTTTAGAACAAAGCAAATAATGAATGAGCACACTTCTTACTTAGAAAAAAAAAAACATTTTTTTTTTTTTTTTGCTTGGCACTGAAGAAGGAGGTTTTATGCCTTTGAAACCTGTTTGCCAATTTTAATTCGACCCATTTGTGCTTTTAGACGTTGTTTTTTCGATTTTTACTTAATTAGTCTAATATATTGGTTCCTCCTTCAGTAATTCTTAAATTTGTTTCAACTATAAATTCCAATAGTGTACTAATTTATAAAATAAAGTTTTAAATAAAAAAGAAGACATGGGCTAATTATTCTGAGAGTAAATTTTTAAATGGGACAAATATGCTATACACAGTTTTCAGTAGTTTCTAAGTGAAACATTTTATTGCAGTGCTATTTATTTAGTTGTAAGTGAATTATTGAAAAAACAATACTTTAATCCTACTCAGTTCACGGAAAAAACTTGACTGAAACAAAGTATTTTAACAAAAAATATCACTTTCTTGCGTAAGCAAATACAAAATGCAAAAAATTCCTTTCAAAAATACTTAATGCAAAAAAATGTTATTAAGCTGAAAATCAAATTAAAAACGAGGAAATTTTAATTAAAATTACACATGTCGAAAATTGAAAAGAAATCGAGGCAAAAAATCCCAAGCGTTTTCTTCCAGAAAAAAAAATGAAAGAAAGAAAGAGGGGGAAAATGTTTTTTTGTATCTTGTCTGAACTTTTTAGGAAGCTTTTTAAATTCTATAGTTATCCAACTGCGCCCAATTATATCCTAATCGCGAAGACCACAACCGAATTTGGCCTTCAGGTAGAAACGATAAAGCAAAAAAAACTTCTCGAAATCAAAACTGATATTTCCCGCTTTTACGAAACCTTTGTTGCACAGTCACAATAATCATTAAAAAGCCACCACAGAAATACTTTTTTTTTCTCTCTCCAAGCATTCAATTCTTGTGATTTTTTAAAGGTTCCTTTATTCTTCCTCGCCCTGAGCTCAGCGAAATATCTTCAAGGCCTCTACCTAATGAGAAGCCAACCCCAGACGTGTTCTTTTTCCCTGTCTAAGCCCAAGAGCTGAAACGCAGGGAAAAAGGGGAAAGGGTCTTTATCTGCGAAGAACACTCATAGCTTATTGACAGGTTCTAATGGGACTTATCGAACGCAAAGGGAGAGATAACTTTTGCAAAGGCTTTCGCTTCAGCTCCAAACTAATGCAAAAATCCCTCTTCCTTGAATTTAAAAGGGAAAAGTTATCTTCTGAGGATTGAGCGTGCGTTCGCTCTCTCGTTTTTTCTCCCCTCTCTCTTCTTTGGCATTTTTTCCCCGTTTTCTTTTTCCCTGTTAAGATTATTTTTCATTTTTTTTCCCTTTAATGGAAGGATAATATGCGGATTTGCGGAATATTGTTCGACTTAATTAGCCAAAAGAGAGTTTAATACAGATTTGCGCATTTAAATTAATTGACTTCATTAAAGTTTTTTGAAAGGACGGGAGTTATCTTTTTATTCTGCAATACTTGCAAATTTGAAGTAACTTTCTGCGTATGTATTTTTTCAATCCCAAAGGATACAATATTCTTATGGAATTTTATCTTACATGAATATTAATATAAAATATAGTGATTAGTTTTTATATATGTTTATGAATAATAAATTCTTGCGAGAAATTACCTTTCAAACTTAATGAAAACAAAGCGTTTACTTTATAATTTAAAAGAAAAAAATACTTCTGACCTTTATTATTATTCTGCTTATGTTTTTAACTTATGTTTTTATATGTGTTTATAATCTGATTGTTCGCATTAATAAAATGTAAAATTTTTACAAATTTTTAGCAAAAAGTAAGTATTTTTGAATGTATCAAGCTCATTTAAAAATGTTTTTCCAAATCAGTTGAGGATTATTCCCTTTAGAATGAGCATATAATAGTTAACAATTATTCAATGGTTACTTTACTACTCCCATACTCATTAAGAGTCTTTTATGTGGTTTTAATTCAATCCCAATTAATAAAAAAAAATTATCACACACATTTGTATTTTTCTTCTTTTTTGTGATCCTAATAACGGTATCAGTTACAGAAAAAAATATTTAAGTAACCTTGTAATCGAATTGCTTTATGGAAGTTACATTCATAGTGCTATATTTATGCCAGCGATGATAGATAAAAAAATAATAAATAAGAAATACATTTCTCAAACTTTGTTGTTACGAAGAGAAAAGTTTTATTAATGAAATATGGTCCAAAAAACTATATAGGATTATAATTTTTTTTTTGTTTGTTTGTTTGTTTTTCTATTAAAAATGCGATCTTCATGGAGGACTGTCGGAAATATAATAATCATTGTACAATAAATGTTTGACATTCCCAATAAACAAGACGTTTAATAAAAACACGTAATGCAATAGCTTGACATGTTTTAAAAACTTTTCAATTGAATTGTTCATGTGTTTTGCCACTTCAGCATTGATCCACGTTGATGTTATTTCGAATTTCCTCGTTAACAGAATTCAAGTACATGCCTATTTCGATTTTGTGTCTACGTTGTCTTTATTCATACCACTTATAATTACTTTTAATAAAATAGTCAGATAAGGTACTGTATTGTACACATTTCCTAAATTTCTATTAAAGATTCTTTTTCAAGTGATAGAAAAATGAAATTAATATGTAAGGTGAAAAACAAAAATAACAGTTTGAGAACGAACGTCAGTTTAATTTTTAAAGTAAAACAATTAAATTCTGCAAAAATATTCTACCCTATAAGAACTTTTTTAAAGGTGTGAAGGTGCTGTTGAGAATAATGTTTAAAAATGGTTTAACTCATTTCATTATTTTATGCTATACTTCATCTATATATATAAAAGTGTATGTACGTATGCATGTATATTTGTATGTTTGTTCCTCATACAACTCCAGTTTTCGCCGGATTTGCATCAAACTTGGCACAGAAGTTTCTTGATGCACTAGAATTCCCATAGGCGGAGTTTTGAAATTTAAAAAAAAAAAAAAATCCCAAAAGCTTCAATTTTGAATATATAGAGTAATAGAGATAAGCATGTAAGCATACAAAGTGATAAAATTTAACGCATTTAAATGTGAGTATTTTCCAGCAAAGATTACGATTAACAATGAATTTTCGATTTAATTCTCACCTATTTCATTTTAGCTTGAAATAAGTGAAACATAATACAATACCGGGCAACGCCGGGTAATAGGCTAGTCGCACATAAATTACCCACATTGTTTATTTTCAAACTTTTTTCTTTCAATAAAGCTGAAGTGGATTGACACTACATTCTGACGGTGGTGCTAAATTGACCCGGCTCCCACACGCTCCCAACTCTCTGGGACAACGTAATAGCTTATTCTCCAAAATCTAAATTAAAATCTGACGAGCCTCTCTATTCCGAACACTGTGCACAGCTCCCCGTGCGCGCATTGTTTAAGCCATCCATTTTATTTTATAGATCTTACAATCGGCGAATTTATGCGGGTGATTTATGATCACTAAATCGCAGTCACAGACGTTACGCTCGGGCTGCAGTGAAAGGCTGCACGACTTGAGTGGCGGCAGGTTTAACGATCGCGGCTACGGTTGCAGTGCAACTAATGAACCTACCGGTTGCTGTGAGTTTTCAATACAGCAGACGTGGAGATTATGACTCCCTACCAGGTTGACAGTATCATAATGCCCTTTCGGGTGGAAGTTGAAGCTAAAACTTCCCTCTGATTTGCCTCATGTATCAAATGTTTTGAGTTTTGAAGAGGTTGCTAATTTGTTTGTCCAGGTTATTAATTACTGCAAAAAGAAATATTATGATTTTTAACACTTATTTAATTTTAAAGAAACCTAACGATTTTAATTTGTGCGTAGAAAAACAAAACAATGGAAACATCTGAATTTCTTCGCGCGTTTCTATTTGGTTGAACTTTGAGGGGCAGAGTCTTGCCTTCACACTATAAAGATAAATGTTGTTTATACAGTATAATACAGTTAATTTTAGAGTAATAAACTGTAAAAATTTCTAATTTTGCGCTAACAAACTGTAAAATTGGCAACTTTACAATAAGAAACTGGAAAATTGCTAGTTTTTCAGTTTATTGCTGTGCCTTTTAGTTTTAAATTGGAATCTTTCCCAGGTTGCACAAATAACCTTTAAACGTTTTATAAATGTTTTTAAGCGGTCATTATAACGTTAATAACCAATTTACAACCTTTAAAAAACGAAGTGTGCTACTTGGGTTACTGCCAGTATTATACAGTAAAACAACAGTTCATTTTTTGCAGTGTAATACATACGAAACAAATATTTATTACAATTTCATAACACTAATTTAATTTTAAAGAAACCTAACGAATTTAATTTGTGCATAGAAAAAATAAACACTGGATTTTTCTGCAGTAATTTCTTCGCTCGTCTTTATTTGGTTAAACTTTATGGAGCAGAGTCTTGTCTCCAGTAGTGAATTATTTTTTTCTTCCTCTTCTTTGTTTTCTTTTTCTGAAAAAAAAACGTGACTGCACAAATGCAGGAACACTGCAGAGTTTACTAAAACATATTATGTAGTCTAATACATTTGGGTTCTATTAAGTGAATTTCAGTGAAATGATAAGTAAAATGTTTAATTAAAAAATAATAATGATAAATATTTGGGGCGTTCTTATTTTATTGTGAAGATTGTAATTTTTACTATGATGCATTTTCAATAGGCACCTAGAATAATTATTGATGAAATGCCTTTTTAATTAATAAGGGAAAAAAACATTACATGAATTAAACAAAGTGGTTACATAGTAAAAAATGTATGTTGTTGTTACAGTATAATACAGTTAATTTTATAGTAATAAACTGTAAAATTGCTAATTTTACAGTTTATTACGGTTCATTTTGCAGTTTTAAACTGGAATTTCGGCTGAAGGTATTATACTGTTGATTTTGCAGTATATTATTGTTAAATTTTACGGCAATAAACTGTAAAATTGCTAACTTTACAGTAAGATACTGTAAAATTGCTAGTTTACGATTTATTACTGTGCATTTTACAGTTTTAAATTGGAACCTCGGCTGCCAGTATTATACTGTAAAAACAACAGTTCCTTTTTTGAGTGTAGGCAAACATTTGCAAGAAAATTGCATAGCCTCATTTTGGAGTTACAAGGAAATCCTTTGTCAATGATGAAATAATAATCAATTGGTTGTTCCTTTTTGGGAGGAAAATGCATTGAACCACTATTAACTGATACATCAACAAATATTAAATGTTGAATAAAATTAAAATCATTCCTTACGTTAGCTACAAAATTCAATGAAACTATGTGAATGTTTCATTAAATGAATTGACAAAATATAAAAATTAAAGTAATAACAATAAGCAATGAATTTTCCAATGCATTCTACTTATGATTGACATTAAAGAAAATGTTTATTGAATTGCTTTCCGACAAAAGACTTCTTACCTTTCCTGTTGAAAATATTTCTCTCGCCACAATCTACAAAAACTCCTTATTGTTGTCAAAAAGGAAAAGCATCTTGATTTATTTTTTTCGCGTTGACTGTGAGTGTTGAATTTCAACTGAAGAAAGAAGAAGAAATAGAAAACGGGAAAAACTATTTTGTGCTTCAAAAATATCAAATTACATTTTGAATCAACATAAAAGGACAGAGATAAATATACGTCTCTATTTTCTAACGTCTCATTAGTATCATAGTTTGTTTTTCAAGCAGAATATTGATACTTTATGTATATTAATTACGTAACATCAGTTTGTTATTGGAGTAAAAAAAATATCATCTTCAGAATTTTCACGTTATTTTGTCCACTCTGAAAGTATTATTTTGTTTCAAACTCTATTTTTCATTGTTCGTAAAAAACGTCACCTATAAAATCTTGACTTAGAATTGTTGTTGAAAGCCAAATTTAGATGCTCAAAAGTGTTACAGAAATGCTCTTTTTTCTAAAGTTAGCCAATCAATTTTCAATGCAAATTTAACACAGGAGCATTCGCGGGGGGTCCTGAATAACCCCACTCACTTAAAACTCATACAGTAAACTCTCGATTATCCGTGGGGCGGATTTTCCCCTGTGGTCTCGGGAAAGAAACAAACACAATTAATGTTTTTTCGAAAACAGCACGAATTTAACAGGTTTTTTACCTGGGCGTTATCGTAAGTCCACTTCTGTATAGATTTTATATGCTTGAGAACCTCAAATACAAATATTTTTTTTATTCTGTGCCTATCGACACTGTTCCCAGGTAGCACAAATAACCTTTAAACGTTTTATAAACGTTTTTAAGCATTTGTTACAACGTTAATAACCATTTTACAACCATTAAAAAACGAAGTGTGCTACTTGGGCTTTTACATAACACATTTTAAGTGTAATGCAATCATTTTTAAGCAAAATACCTTTTTTTTATCTGCTTTACCCCATATTCTATGCTTTTTCGCGATACCTGTGCCACACAATGCCACGGTTAATCGGGAGCGTACTCTGTACTGAACATCATTTCTCTAGCCGGTTAATGTCACCGCGCAGGATCTTTTTTATGTCTTTATCAAATTCCATGATTTACCCATCATTTAGAATTGTATTGGGTCGGCCAATGACGAAACATAGACCCACTGTCAAAACATAGTTTTTTCCCTATTTTTTATTACTCATTACTTAAGTGAATAGCATTTAAATATTAAGACGCACTTGAATACACCGTCGTGCTAGAAATGCGAGGGCATGATTTCGGTCCTGCCATGTGATCTATCGTTTTGGAATGGCTTTTTTCCATATCGGTTAATTTTGATTCTAATTTTCAAGAATATATAGTCTAAACCCATTGGAGGTTTTTAAACCACTGTTGCAACGTTGCATTAAAACTAGAAAATATAACGGTTTTTTATCATGAATAATATTTCTGAAAAGTGTTCTTTTTCCATAAAACTACAAAGTTCAATTACCTTTTTTTTTTAATCGGCGAAAAATAAAAATTCACTTTGTGCCTGTTTTTCTAAAAATTACCGTTTAAAGCGAATTTTTGTATTACTGATGTCAAATGAGAATGTTACGCATAGGTCAGCTAGTTTTCTTTCTTTCTTTCTTTTTTTTAAAGTGTGTAAGTAGTCTGATATGTATCCGAACTTCAGTAACTAACTTTCTATATGCAGTTTCTCCATAGCACGTGCTTATAGCTGATATGTTTCTTTCTACGACATTTATTTCTTTGAAAGCCATTTGCAATTGGTTATAAAATCCCACTAGAGACTGTTAAATAACTATACCGTTTTCCTAAAGCTAACACAACATATATTTATGATATACTGTCCGTCCGTGAAAACCGCGCCTAGCATTCGCTAACCATTCCACTTAAAAAAGGGGTGATTGGTTGTGGTTGGGAACTGTTCGAAGTTTTCTATTTAAAAATTTCATTTGCTATCCTTTTGACATATTCATCTAAACTATGTATTTGAAATTAGCATTGTTCTTCGCTTTTCCCCTTATTATTATCTTACCTAACACCACAATTCTGTACCTCAGAACCAGACTAACGTAAGTCCATTTTCGTCATTTTTCGGTAGACGGGAAAAACGATTGTCGAATACATCGTTTTTCCCCTCTACTGAAAAATGGCGAAAATGGACTTACGTTAGTCTGGCTCTGAGGTACGGAATTTTGGTAAGATCAGAGGAGACCTGGCGCATGCGTAAATACGCGGAAGGTTTTACCTAAGAAAATCAGACAGTACATACAAGAAGGAAGTTAGCAGATCGTCTTTCTTAGAGAAGGGACAGGCGAATTTAAACAAAAAACGAAAATAACAATAAAATATATGTGTATGTTTTTTGGTGAAAATTCAAGCCTTAACAGCTCTATTTTGAGAGTATCTATAAGAATGTTTTAAATAGATAAGACTAACATTAACATTGATTGTTTTATACATTTCGAGCTTGCGACTATATTATTCCTTTAAATAATAGCTACTATACAGAAAACTAGTTTATTCATTGACCTAAACTGTTATTTCTTGCTTAATGTTAAAAAGCTTAAAGTCAACACATAAAAAACTAGTTAACGGAATATGTTTTTTCCTTTTATACGATTGAGCAAGTTATTGGATAATGAAAACTTCAGAAATATTCTGAAATAATTTAATAAAAAGAAGAAAAATATTAAAAGCTGTTAAAGTAGCGAAATACTAAGAATAATGTGATGGAAACTAATATAAAATAACGTTCGAAATATTTTTAAATAAAAATACTTCATGTCTTAAATTTCTCAGTAGAAAATATCATTCATAATGAGTGAATATTTAAAACAAAATAGGAAAAACAAAGATAGCTCAGAAATTTTGAGCAAGAGACTAGAAAAATTAAGCACATAAAATATTTAATTTCAAAACTACTAAATCATTTTATATTCTTTTTAAAGAAATATCTTATAAATTTGTTTTGTGAGTGAAAAACAGTCTTTGAAATGAAAAGGGGGAAATAAAAGATAAACATACATGAAAAAGTAAATTATAAAATGATATTTCCATCCGAAAAATATTTTCA
The DNA here is from genome assembly GCA_038373865.1 of Uloborus plumipes. Classification (NCBI taxonomy): domain Eukaryota; kingdom Metazoa; phylum Arthropoda; class Arachnida; order Araneae; family Uloboridae; genus Uloborus; species Uloborus plumipes. The sequence goes on from JAXGGA010001435.1 coordinate 41,080, forward strand.
CATAATTCTAATTAGCAACTAAACGATCACTTTTAATTAATAAAGTAAAAACAAAAATAAAATAACAAAAGCTCGACTTTTACTTTCCTACACAATATATACAACAAATGTGACAAAAATTTTGATAAAAACTGGAATTTATCTTCATAAAAAACCGAGCGTTTTCGTATCATTGTAAAACATGTTATTAAATATTTGCTTTTTTTTTCAACCATTTCGAAACAAAACTTTATATTAAGGCTTAGCAAGTGTACACGTAAGCACATTTACAAATTATAAGCTAGTTATAAGCATTTTCAAAAAACTATACAAATGAAAGAAAATTAAAAATAAATTGAATATTCTCTCTTCAAGTAAGGAAAAACATAAAATTGTTTTCTCTAAGTTCAAAACTCCAAAATCATGAATTGCTTTTCAAACGTTTTTTTTTTTTTTTTTTGCCTACATTCATGTAATCTGTGTAAAAAAAAATGACAACTTTTGGCTTAATGCACCTTGAAAATAAACCCAAACAGTTACAAAAAAAGAAACAAAGAAATGAAACATAAAGAAAATGAATAAATATCGAAAATTGAGGACTAGAATCCAAATTGAACAAACTTTTTTCTTTTTTTTTTTGAAAAGTCTTGACGAGGACACCTAAATCCTGAAGTCTATTCTTTGATTTGAACATTTTTTTTTCAATTTTGAACAGTTCAAGGAAGTCCCCCTTATTATTTTTGAGTGAAGAGTCCGATTCAAACTACCTCTGTTTTGTTCGAAAGATCTCGGCGAGATTACCTGATTCTTGTATTTAACTGTTTCATTTGAAAAATTTTCTTCAATTTTGAACATTCCAAAACCCCTGCCCCCCTCCCCCCCCCCCCGCTTCCGCCGTATAACAGCTCGATCCGAACTTTTTTTTTCTTTAAAACATCTCGAAGAACTCTGAAAGAAACTGCCAGATAAGAAAAAAAAAACAAAAGAAACTATAAACATGAACCAAGTTCCTTTGGAAAAAAAGAAAATCAGAAGACATTATTAACCATCAGTAGCGCAATTTCGTCCTTTAATATCTTAGCTTTCGGAAATTTGATTCGCCTTGCAATGACAATAAATCATGTGACTCACTATTTGCAATTACAAAGCGAATAAATAGGAGCTTATACCAGCCAACTTAAAATGGAAAAAATAAAGCTCCTAAAATAAAGGTAATGTTGAAATGAAATGTATACCCACTTAGTAGAGAAGTTATAAATAAGAACACTGCAAAAAAAGAGCTGTAGTTTTACAGTATAATACTGCAGCCGAGTTTCCAATTTAAAACTAAAATGCACAGTAATAAAGTGTAAAACTCTATTTTACAGTTCCTTATTGTAAAGTTAGCAATTTTACAGTTTATGGCCGTAAAACTTAGCTGTATTATACGGTAAAAACAACAGTATAATACGGGCAGCAGAGTCTCCAGTTTAAAACTTTAAAATACACGGTAACAAACTGAACAAGAAGTTCTGTCAAGAACTAAACGAGCCTACTTTCCCGTACATCGACATCGGCATTCTAGCATCTGATAATTATTCTCTTGATTATCTGAGACTAAAAACTATGTCAAACATACATTTTTAGCACTTAAAGCTGATTTCTAAAAGCAAAATATACCCCTCTTATCAGATGAAATAGACACATAAAAAGTAAATAAATGAATAAATAAAGTTTTATTGCACTTTTTAAAGAATGTAACTGTTACAGTTCTTCCGTAGAAATATTCCTCAATTGTTTTCCAAAAAAAAAATTAAAAGTACAAAGTATATCAAAAAACATTTTATCAAAGAAAGAAAAAACAAAAAAAGAAAAAAAAACTCGTCCGTTGATAAAATGTCTCGATTTTAACTTTTAATCCATTGCCAGTTGTTAAATATAAAAAAAATAAAATGACCTCGTGAATGAAACATCTTTGTTACAAAAAAAAAAAAGTCTGCCAAAAATAATGATAATAATAATAATAATAATAATAATAAATAAAATAAAACAAATGAATAAATAAACAAAAAATCGTCTGCACAGTCAGTCATTTTTTTTCTGAGCCTGCATTTCCGCCATGTTTCCGGAGTCGGAGTCGAAATCAGAGTCCTCACAGAAGATTATTCAGAAAAGTACTTTACAAACATTATTTGTCAAAAGCATTTTCTTACAAAGTTAATTTGAAGGAAATCCGACTTTAAGTTCAGGATCAACATTCAACTTAAATTCACCGTAGGCGCTAATGTTAAATTTTTTTCAGAACGGTTCAATATTGAACAAAAAATGGTTCAAATCAAAAAGCGAAATATGGGAATGAGCCTCTCCGAGATCTTTCAAACAAAAAAAAAGTTTATTCCATTCAGATGGCTCAGTCAGAAGTTATTAAGTGGGGAAAGGTTGCTTGAACGGTTCAATGTTGAACGAAAAAATGTTCAAATTGAAAATTTAAACATGGTAATGAAGTATCCTTGCTGAGATCCTTCGAACAAAAAAAAAAAAAGTTTATTTAAATCGGACTGTTCACTCAAAAGTTATTAGGGGTGACAGCTTGCTTGAGCGGTTCAATGTTGAACGAAAAATTGTTCAAATCGGAAATGTAAATACGGGATTGAAGTATCCTTGATAAGATCTTTCGAACAAAAAAAAGTTTGTCCAAATCGGACTGTTCACTCAAAAGTAATTAGGGGGGGACAGACAGACCGACCGACCGACACACAAACTCCCCATCTCAATATCCTACTTTCAAATTTTTAATTTTTCGATATTCATTTTACCTTTTAATTTTTTTAACTTGGCGATATTTTTTTGGACTCGGCGATATTTTTTTAACTTGGCAATATTTTTTGGACTTGGCGATATTTTTTAGATGCATTAAGCTACTTTTTATACTTTTTTCGTCTTTCTTTTATTTTTAACCTGAAAGTAGGCTAAAAATTAGCAATTTGGCAGTTTATTATTATAAAATTAGCTGTATTATACTGTGAAAACAACATTCATTTTTAACATTGCAGCATAATACTGGCAGCAGAGGTTCCAGTTTAAAACTGTAAAAGCGCAGTAATAAACTGTAAAACTAGCTGTTTTACAGTTTATCACCGTAAGTTTATCACCTAGCAACTTTAAAATTTATTACTCTAAAATTAGCAATATTACCGTAAAATTAGCTGTATTATACTGTAAAAAAACAATATAGTACTGGCAGTAGTGGTTCCTGTTTAAAACTAAAATGCACATTAAAAAACTGTTACACTAACAATTTTACAATGTATTAATGTAAACTAGCAATTACAGTCTACTACTGTAAAATTGGCTATTTCACAGTTTATTAAAACTTACTGTAAAATTAGCTGTATTGTACTGTTAAAACATTCATTTTTTACAGTGTAAATCTAATAGTTCACTATACGATTATAAATGTTAAAATATTTAAAAAATTGAAAAGTGTCGTGAATTAAGTCCACTCATTTAAATGTAGCCTCCAATTCTGAAAAGGTTCCGCTCCACTGACATATGTCATATGTACATATTATATTCTGCTCAATATCTGTGATCTCAGAAGATTTGTACCTTTGTGAAATGCGTATTAAGATACCACGGGCAGTTTTCGGTTTATGTTTTAATATTTAGTCAGCTCAAGCAAAACCTTTTTGTTTTGTCGGATTTTTTCGCACAGACGTGAACAGAAATACTTAAACACGAATATTTAAAATGAGACTTACAGCACGGAATATGTGCAGCTTTGAATGGTCTATAATGTACAGTAAATGAGTCTACTGCCGTTCTTTTATTTTAATATTTATTTTCAAATGCAGCGTTTTTGAGGCATCTCTATTTTTAATTCATGACGCAAGGAAACAAAAGTAGCATTTTTCGTTTTTAAATTCCCTAACTTTTGACATTTTAGCAAAACAAATGGAAAAAAGGATATCTATGTACGCGCATATAAGTTTGTTACTGTGTCAGTTTTCGTCAGTGTTTCTGCTCTTTTATAAACCGCTTAGAAATTGCTATTAAATAATATCTTCAAATAAAATCTTGATATATTTATTCTTTAATGCTCTGTACATGCCCTCAATAGAAGGGAAAGGTGATAAAAGTTTGAACCTAAAAATTCAATTCATACTGAAAATAGAACTGTCTATTTTCGATTTATTCCCTAACATTGTTTCCGTAGAGGGTAAATAAAAATAATTGATGATTCTAAAACAGTATGCATAATTTAGTACAGTTCTTGTAGGTATCTGTAAGCAAGTATGGATAACTTTGCAACACATTATTTTTTCAGTATGTGATATTTTGTTTCTCTAGCATGTTTTCTGTTACCACGCCAGATCTTCCTCATTTCTTTATCAATTCAATGATGTACCTCTCGTTTAACGCTTATCGTGCTGGATACTGACGAAAATTAGAATCAAGTTCTAAAAATTGTTTTTTTTTTTTTTTTTTTTTTTGTATGAAATGAAAAGAACGTTTATTTTCTTGTTTTCTATGACACATTACTTCAATGTGTAGGGTGAAATCTAGCTTATGACTAAGAGGGATACCCAAATAGTTAAAGCTCTTTCATGAACTTACCCTTGGAGCAATTAGACCCGGTTTCCGCTACGCATGTTTAATGTCAAGCTTTATTTATAACAAAACACATTAGTAGCACTTCTTGAGCAAAAGAAATATTATGACGTATGCAATGTAACGCACACTATTTTTAAAGACTTTTTCTGTACTTACTTTTGTCATGGTTTTCACCTTTTGCTTCCGGTTGCAGAGTTAAATTCAGCCGCGTGAACTAAAACGCACTTCCGCTTTATAGTAGAGCGAGCGGCACAGTGCGTAACACAAAATAAATTTAACAAACAATAAATTTAATACATTAATCTCAAGGCTAACCAAAACAAAGATATATTTGCCGATTGTGGGCATTTAATCTTCACGTGAGCTATGTATAAGCCTCTCATATAAATATTTTTACTTATGTAAGAATCATCACGCGTGCGAACGGAACAATGCGTCACGCCGCTCCGCTGTAAAGACGTTTAGAATTAAATTTTAAAAGGGACAAGTGGTAAGAAAAAGAGAGAGACGAAGATATTGGGGGTGGCCAGGTGGAAGGAAAGGGAATGTGTTGTGGAATTTGGGCATTAAGTCATTATATAAGCTAAAAAAGTACGCCTTTAATATAAATGCTTTTATTTATTTGTTTGAGGATTCTCAAGTGATATGGCACAAAGCGTTAGGCCGCTCTGCTGTCAATACGTTTGGAATGGACTTTTCTAATTCACGTTTGGTAACAGGACGAGAGAAGAAAATATTGGGGTTGCCGGGTGTAGGAGGGGGGGGGGGATGCTGTAGATTACCGAGGAACACGGCCATATTCACCATCACGGATTATCTGCGGGAGAATCCGCGGATAGAAGAATCGCGTGATCCAAGATAATCCGCCATTCTTATTCACCAACCGCGAATAAATGAATTGCAGGATTATTTAGCCACAGATGTAACGTCTTCTCCTATTGGTTGCTTCGGATCACATGACAATGTTTATAATCCGCCGATTGCACTGCGCGGAAATGCATCCATTTCAAAATCATTGATGATGGGTGTGATTGCCCTATCTCTCGTGGTTTGGCTCTGCACGTTGGAACCCAAAGCATTTACGATTTCTCGAACAGTTCCTTTGTTGAAGCGGTACCTGTTCGCAGATTGAAAAAAATCAATTTGTTTTCAAAAAATGAAATAGAATGTGTTCATTTTTAATATAAATCAAAGTGTTTTAATCTAAATTATATTGTTTTGATCTGCATGAAAAAAACCTATTAAAATCAATTTCAAAAGGACTATTTTTCTACTTTAAATTAAAAAATTCAAAATTGTTAATTTACGTAATAGTAGTAATACTGTCATAGCTATTATACAGTGTGCTTTTTTTTTTTTTTTTTGAGTTAATGATATTGCAACTTCCTTTTTATTATTCAGTAACACTATTAATCTGAAGGTAACAATAACAACAAGTTTATAAAATGTTATGTTGCATAGCCACATCAATAGTGCAATATGCAGTGCTTAACTGTTAATATATAGCAGTGCGTAACTGTTAATAAAGTAGTGCCAATAGACAGATATGCGATATTTGTGCACTCTAATGCACTTATTTTATTCATAAATATAATTTTAAATAATAAATTTCAGTTAAGTGTTGAGTTCTAATTAAAATTATGAATGACCGAATTCTATACCTTTGCCGAAAATCCACTTCATCCAGAGTTTCCAAACTATTTTCTCTTTGGTCTGGGATGAACCTTGCCCTCCGTTCAATAATTTCAAAATCTTGGAGGTCCTGCAAATCTTCTAGATCATCAGCAGAAAGATAGGGTTGGTTAGGGTAAGTGGGCCCCTTTTTAGAATAGTTCGTTTTTAATGCCTTATATAGCTGCTTTAAAGCAAAACAGTTTAAACTTGTTGACTTATTTTATCTTGGACATTATTAATAAACACAAGTTCAGCATTATTTCCTAAAAAAAAGCTTTGAATATTTTCACCTATCGTATTCTTTAAAAAATGATGTGGGGACCCACTTACCCCCCAGGAAGGGGTAAGTGGGCCACCCCCCATTTTTTTATGTTTAAAGTGAGCATAATCGTTCGCCATTATCCGCCATGATGTATACTAGAGAAATAAGAACTAAGTTCTTAAACAGCACGTTAAACAGGTGGTTAAGAGTATAATCGCGGAATTAATCCTCCAAAATCGGTGGATAGGTTTCGAGGTTACAATCGGGTGATTATATTCCTGAATTACCTTCCGATTGCGTTGGTGAATACCGCTGTCGGCCGAATCGGGAGATAATCTTCAACCGTGGCAACATCGGTGGATTATCCGCTATTGTGAATACGGCCGTAAATCATTACAAACCTTAAATATAGACCTTTAATATATATGTATTTTGTGAAGATGTTTATGTGCTAACGGCACGAAGCATCAGGTCGCTCCTCTAAAAAGGTGTTAGGAATATACTTTTGGATGGTATGCGTGGCAACAGGCCGATAGAAGGCGATGATATAGAATTAGTTTGGGTCAATCTGTGCTTTGGGTCCCTTTTCTCGCCAAACACGGATTTCGGTTTTGTCGCCATAGAAACGCCATTTTTGCGGAATGTCTCTTGGAGCTTTCAACTACACGAGACAACAAGGAAAACACACCAGTTGGTGACTTGGGTTCAGTTCCCAACTTGCTCAGTTGGGAGAGCGGAAGACTGAAGATCACTGGTAGTTTGTTTATATGACCTTTTAAAACGCAATGTAAATATTTTATTGTTCTTGTTATTTTAATTAATACTATACTGATTTTGAAACGTTATTTGCTTTAAACAAATGAATATTTTTGAAGAGCGAAAAAAAACTAGGCGACAATGCGATCGTGCAAGATATGTTTTCTAGAAAAATAGTAATATAGTGCTTCAAACTGAAAGCCCTATTGCACGACAGCATAGACTACAGGCACGTCGCAAAAGATATAAAATATAAAAAAAACTTTTTAAATTTAAAGACTATTTCTGTCTGCTCATTCGCACTAAAAAGTACGAAATAAACGGTGAAAATGCGCTTTGGGTCCCTGCTTGGCGCATTTTCAAAAAGTCGCCAACTGGCGCGGTTTTCCTTGTTGTCTCGCGAATTGAAAGCTTCGAGAGACATTACGCAAAAATTGGCGACTTTTTGAAAATGCGCCAAGCAGGGACCCAAAGCGCATTTTCACCGTTTATTTCGTACTTTTTAGTGCGAATGAGCAGACAGAAATAGTCTTTAAATTTAAAAAGTTTTTTTTATATTTTATTTATTATTAACAATCTCATACCACCATGCTCATTTGCCTCATTCATTGGTAACATAGTCTCCTTCCAGAAAACTTGTGCTTATGATATGCCGTACAACAAAAGTATCTGATCAAATACTTAGCAGCAACAATACTACAGTCTGAAAATTCTTCAGAGAAATCTTAAAACGAAGAACATATTCAAAAGAGGAAACAGAAAAAAGAAAAGGGGAAATCTTTAAAAAGCTGAGCTTGAACATCCGACAGCTTCTCATGGCTTTTTTCACTATTTTGTTTCTTCTCTCCATTATTTATTCAGGGGATAAGACGACAAATGTCTCACTGAGAGAATCTGCAAACAGGTAAAATGAAAGGGCAAGTGGGTGAATGCTTCTGCAGGACACTCTCATCGGAGCCATGCACGACTGACAGTAATGCTCTGCAGACTGATTTTTTGTACGTTTCTTTATTTAAATATTTATTTTAGGAATAGTAGCACTGAAGTATTCAAAAGGGACTGGAATGTAATGTGAAGGTAAAGAAGAGTAAACTAAAATAAAGCAAGAAAAAAATATGTCTGCTGTTAGTCATACAGGGTGTCCACTCCAATCGTGGACCAATAGCTAATTTCTAAACCGTTAGAGATAAGCATAGAGTTGATTTAGGAAAAAATCTCCAAATTATGAAAGGAATTTTGGGTCTATTCAATGTTTTTCAAAAAATCAAATTTTGAAAGAGTTACGAAATTTAAATTTTTATACAGCCCCCCAGTCCTATCAATCATATTTAGTAAAACATTCTTGACACTGTAACGTTCAAAACTAAAAAAAAATCACTCCGCTACCACAAAAATTGACCGAGTTATGACGTTTTGAAAAATCAAGATTTTGCATTATTTCATGACGTCATCGAGCGATCGCTTAAGGGACCGTATGCGAAATCCTTCAAAATCTTGATTTTTCAAAACGTCATAACTCGGTCAATTTTTGTGGTAGAAGAGTGATTTTTTTTTAGTTTTAAACGTTACAGTGTCAAGAATGTTTTACTAAATATGACTGATAGGACTGGGGGGCTGTATAAAAATTTAAATTTCGTAACTCTTTCAAAATTTGATTTTTTGAAAAACATTGAATAGCCCCAAAATTCCTTTCATAATTTGGAGATTTTTTCCTAAATAAACTCTATGCTTATCTCTAACGGTTTAGAAATTAGCTATTGGTCCACGATTGGAGTGGACACCCTGTATTATTCATGACTAGTTATATAGGCTTAGGCTTTAGAAAATGGTTGCAAAATATGTTGGAAGTCATTACACTGTAAAACATTAATGTTGTTTTTACAGTATGATACAGCTAATTTTATAGTAATAAACTGTAAAATAACTAACTTTATCGTGCTAAACTGCAAATTGCTAATTTTACAGTAATAACCTGTAAAGTTACTAATTTTACAGTTTATTACAGTGCATTTTACAGTTTTAAACTAGAACCTCGGATACCAGTATTATACTGCTGTTTTTACTGTTCTATACATCTAAATTTTGCGGCAATAAACTGTAAAATTGCTAAATTTATAGTAAGAAACTGTAAAATTGCTAGTTTTACAGTTTATTACTGTGCATTATACACTTTTAAATTTTAACCTCGGCTGCCAGTATTATACCGTAAAAACTACAGTTCGTTTTTTTCAGTGTAACTTATGTAAAGTAACGCACACTATTTTCTATTATTAGCAATACCCATGTACCACCATACACCATTTCACTCACATAGTATTAACATAGTCCCCTTCCAAAAAACTTATGCTTATGATATGCCATACAACAAAAGTATCTGATCAAATACTTAGCAGCAACAATACTACAGTCTGAAAATTCTTCAGAGAAATCTTAAAACGAAGAACATATTCAAAAGAGGAAACAGAAAAAAGAAAAGGGGAAATCTTTAAAAAGCTGAGCTTGAACATCCGACAGCTTCTCATGGCTTTTTTCACTATTTTGTTTCGCTCTCCCCATTATTTATTCAGGGGATAAGACGACAAATGTCTCACTGAGAGAATCTGCAAACAGGTAAAATGAAAGGGAAAGTGGGCGAATGCTTCTGTAGAACACTCTCATCGGAGCCATGCACGACTGACAGTAATGCTCTGCAGACTGATTTTTTGTACGTTTCTTTATTTAAATATTTATTTTAAGAAGAGTAGCATTGAAATATTCCAAAAGAACTGGAATATAATGTGGAGGTAAAGAAAATTAAGCTAAAACAAAACATGAAAAAATATCCCTGCTGTAGTCGTATTATTCATGACTAGTTATATAGGCTTAGGTTATAGGAAATGTTTGCAAAATATGTTGGAAGTATATAATAGTAGTAAGAAGAACAGCCACTTAAATGCACTCCAGGAGCTATCCCACCAAGCGCTTTCCACCTCTCAGCCTCAGAGGCGTAAAACTCTTAAGTGACAATCGTTTCAGACAGCTTATCACATATAAATTTCAAGGGAAGTAACGCGTTTGTTTATAATTTACTTCACAAAAAAGTCAAATAACACTCAACGCACCGCTAACTTACAACCTGTTAACGGCGCTCCGGAAGCTGCCAGAACGTGTGCTTTATGTCGCTCAGCCATGGAGGTGTCAAAAAAGGCTTAGTAAAAAGGCTTAGTCAATAAGACATTTTAGCTAAATAGATAATTTGCAATAAAAAATATATTGCGGTCCTAAATTGAGATAAAAACTATCCTATCATTTAAGTTGGACCAAACTGAAACTGCGTGCAAAATTTGGTTAAAATCGGTTCAGTAGCTGAAGAGTCTATTGGCCACAAACACAGGTACACGTAATTTTTATATATTAAGATATATATACACACACACACACACACACACACACACACATATATATATATATATATATATATATATATTCAAATATTCAAAGATATGGCTTTTTCATTCTATGTTTGCTATACCTGCAACTGTTTGCTCTGACTGTTCAGAAAGAATATTGACGTAGTCAAAATATTTCCACATAAGATTATTTAAATATTTTAGTATTAAATACATTCATTGATTATATTTTCATCGAACGTAATTTATTTATTTCGGAACAAATTACAATTAAAATAACGCTTGAATCAGGCACGTCATTTCAAGTTTTTCCAGGGGGGGGGGGGGCAAAGGGTAAAAACACAATACAGTTTCACCAGAAAACATCAAAAACCACGCCACTTATATGTAAATACATTGATTTCTCAAAGTCAGGGGGGTGTAATTGACCCCCCCCCCTGCCCCCCCTAAATGACGGGCCTGGCTTGAACAAATTTAAATCAAATTCTAACTTAAAACAAACGTCAATTGTGTTTAATAATCCTAAAATTTTAAACAATTTCTAAGCAACATTCTGGAATCGGCAAATGGCTTTGCCACTCTGCTGGATAGAGATCCATTCGAGCCAACCCATTAAGCCCCAAATGCCTTAACAAGTTCCCGCGCGCGGAAGGAAGACACCAATCACGACCCCTTTCAGAACACCGTCTCACCACACGTAGCTTCCTCCGAACGTTTTAGAACAATTTGAACCTCCAAAATAATTGCTGATACAAGTTGCTGATAGTTTCAGGGCGAAAGACCTACCATAAATTCCCATCTCGGTGTGCCGTGGGAAACATTGATAAAATTTTGAGATCAGAACTCTCTGCTTCTGCTGCAACTGTTTCCTCATTGAAATTCCTGAAGCAATATTCACTAACGCGAAGGAGGGGCCGTAATAAATATGTTATGCGTTAAAGATTTAATGCGTTTTCCACCAACATCCAACCTTTGTGCAACGACTCTAAAACAAACATTACTCCAGTGTGCATCGCCTATTACTGCAGTAATAAAAGCAGGAGCTCATTTCTGACACGTTGCGTTGCTATGTTTTCCCATTAATCTATTTGGGGTGGGGGGAGGGGGGGATATCTCCAGACGGAGCAAATCGTTTTTTTCGTTTAACGTTGCATTTCCTTGATAATCTCGTGTTTAAGTTTCTGCACTATAAAAATTCACAACCTTCTTCCTTTTCTTCCGGAAGTAATAAAGGCGTTGTAATCGAAGTGCTGCTCTCGAGGGTTGGGGTCAGAAAAATAAAGTGTGAAGAACCTGCAAAAAAACTCGCATCATTTAGCTTTTTTGGAAGCTTCCGTACGAGATGTTTCATTTTCGCATATCGAAACATTTCTGACTGTGGTATTTTTTTAAATACAAATTGATGAAAAGTATTTACGAAACAGTTCTGAAAGTCGAATTCTTTCATCAATAGCTTTTTAATACATACGTAGTATAAAAATTCCGAATCGTGACAGATTTTTTCCGTTAAGCATTGAGACAGTTTATGATTTTACCCAAGTTTCCAATTAAAAACAAGTATATTTACAAAAAAAAAAAAATCCTGTAAAGCTACAAGTTCTTTTTTAATGCAGACTGTTCGCTATTGTGAAAAACACTTGACTACCAGAGTGAAAATTGGTCCAGTTTCTTTTTTAGGTATTTAATAGTTTTTAATAAATAAATAAAGGTATATTACATCGGAAATGAAATAGATATAATTTTTAATGCTCACACTGCAAATAATTATAGCTTCTTTAAGTCCAAATTAGATTTGATGTTACGCTTTCGACAATTATTAACACGATTTCCAATTTGTACGACATAATATACTTTGTTTGTTCAACTGTAATAATGAACATATTTGTTTTGTTTTAAGAGTAAAAATGACACTCTGCATTGAAACAATCAGTTAATTTTATTCTGGTTAAAGAAGTCTTTACTTCAGCTCTTGTTTCTGAAAAATACGAGTCGCCGTATATATTTTTTAATTACGGTACTATATTTTTTAATTTTTGGAAGAGAAAACCCAAATAGCATCAACTCATCGGATTTAGCTCGGCCGATCTTTGCACTCCTCGTAAACTGATCCCGTAACGCACGATGACATGGTTCCGATCAGTATCCGAGCACGGTTTTCGATGAGCTACTTTTCATCGGAAAGCGATATCCTTCCGATCAACTTTCTCGATGAAAATAAGCCGAGTATCCAAAATTGATCCTAAATCCATCGGCACTAGACTGCACTGCTCTTAAATTGCTCCAAATCTCATCGTATTTCGAGCAAAACTCATCGTATTTTGCTGCTCGGATTCTGTTTGGCCGATGAGATTATGCTGCTAGGGAATACGTTAATTCCACTTTGCGTAAATAATAAAAAAAAATCTTCAACAAAAACCCCAAGTAGCATCAACTCATCAGATTTTGCTCGGCCGATCATCGAACTCCTCGTAAACTGATCCCGTAACGCACGATGACATCGTTCCGATCAGTATCCGAGCACGGTTTTCGATGAGCTACTTTTCATCGGAAATCGATATCCTTCCGATCAACTTTCCCGATGAAAATAAGATGAGCTATATTCCATCGGAAAACGATATCCTTCCGATCAAGTTTCCCGATGAAATTCCTCGGCACGGGACTGTTCTGCTCGTAAATTGCTCCAAATCTCATCGTATTCTCATCGGATTTTGCTGCTCTGATTCTGTTTGGCCGATGAGACATATTGGATCATCGACCGATGAGAATTTCATCGGGTTTTGATGAATGGCCGATCATCGGCCGATGAGATGATGCTGCTAGGGGCTGCTCTGATAGTTAAATTTTGCTTGTGCGGGAAGTAGAAATAAAATATTTTAAATAGGTTCAGGAGGTATAAAAGAGTAAAACGGAAAGCCTGATTTTACGTCAACAAAATTTCATGATAGGAAATAATAATGCAAAGGTTTAATTTAAATCTTGCGAGAACATGACTTATGTACAGGGACGTCATTTCAAGTTTTTCCAGTGGGGGCAAAGGGTGAAAACACAATGCAATTTCATCGGAAAACAGCAAAATCAACGCCCACTTATATGTAAATACATTGATTTCTCAAAGCCAGGGGGTGCAATTGACCCCCCCTACCCCCCCCCCCCTAAATGACGGGCCTGCTTATGTACCGAATATTTGTTAGCAGATATTGATTACTTTAAATAACCCCATTTTGTTTGAGTAGGAGGGCAGAAATAATAGAGATTGTAATATCGAAATGAAAAAGGAGATTGTGGTCAATAATTCATTTATTATATATATAATTAGAACCTTGAAAAGACAAAATTGATTGAAGTAAAAAAATCTTTAAATACAAAAAATATTGTCTAAGAATACCCAATTTCCTTTAAAAAATAGCTTTTGGAAGATTAAAAAAAGTCAACTTTTTCTTTCACCAGTGATTTCAAAACTGCCTACTTTCAAAACGCTATTTAGCGTCCCTTTTCGTCCACTTTTACGTAAAAAAATTATTACATAATTCCCTCGCAGATTATTTTAAGCAAAGGAAATAGTATTCGCTGCAGTTCTTATAAACGCTAAAAAATGAGGGAAAAATATGCCATTTGATGATTACCTAAGGTACGCTAAATATTCCAGAAATAATCTGAAAACCATGCATCAAACGCCCGAAAGTGCTGACGAAGTAGGAGAAAAATGCGATTTTTGAAAACACCTTAATGACCGCGATTCGATTTTCTAATGAAGCTACCAGTTGCTGCCATTTTCAAGTAGTTACATTTTGCGATAAAAGCTGATTCAGGATCCAAAAAATTCCGCCTCAGGCCTTTCGCTGCTGGAGCATTAAAAGGATTTTGGAGGATTTATTGAATTTTCGTAATGTATAATGAAGTTGTGAGAACGCGTAGATTATTGTTTGGGGAATAATATATCTGAGCACGTTCCATGCTTCACGCCACAAGTAGCAGATTATTATATAAATATGTAAGAGTAATTGCGCTGCGAGGAAAATATTACCATATTTAATTTAAGGATACCTTCTTTCTTGAACGCAAATCTTCATTCATTATACAATCAGTTTGAAGATATTTAGTTACGTAGTGGAGTTCTCGTATAACTTAAACTTTGTTTTCTTTTAAAGTTATTGAATAATGCTTTTTTTTAATCTTTTATAAAGTATGGTATTTTGTAAAAACAAAATTTATGCTTTGTATACGTAAAGTGACTACCATAAGATAACATTCTGTTTAAAAATGAATCTTGGATTCCCAAGTACTTTAAGCATACACTTGAAGTAATATTGTTTACACTTGAAGTAATATTGTTCATAAATTACAGTTAGATTAATTCGGTGTAACTTTAAAGTTTCAACGTTGACGTTAAGTTACAGGCTTTGAAGGGCTGGTTTCCTAGAATCGTCGCCAACGCCGGGCGCGACGCACGCTGGAATCAGAACCAGTTTGATTGGAGCGTGGCGTGAAGCGACGTCAATCTGCGGTTCAGGCGCATGCGCAGAAGGCGGCGGCGTCTGTCGCCTCGCCAGAGATCGACGATTTCACTCCTAGGAAACCGGGCCTTTACGCTTGCAATTTCTGTGCCTCAGAACTAGAACGACGTGTCCAAAAATGGCGATTTTCACTTTATTGCTTCATTGTATGTAGAATCGTATTCTGCATCGACCCATAAGAACGTTATTCTATAAAACAAATTCCTTCACACCTATTTAGCATCATTAAAAGAGCACGAGTCCCATCTTTTGCATGTATTCGGCGATCGTTTTTACCCTCTGCTTCACAGTTACGAAAATGGACGTACGTTGTTCTGGTTCTGAGGTACAAATTTTAAGTTAAAAGCAGCAACTTACTATACCTTCATTTCTTCGACATTATTACACAGCTCGCTGAACATAATACTATTACTAAATAAATAAATTAAATACAGCTAATTATAAAACACTCAGTTGAATGCAAATAATAATATCGAAAATTGATTAAGTTAAAAAAATATGAACTCGCTCAAAAGTCGCTCAAAAATGTTGAGGTTCTTACTTTTTTATGAATCGAAACAATTAAAACGTTAGATAGGCGTGAAATGCTTTTTGTCTCCAAGTTATACAGGGTGTCCACTCCAATCGTGGACCAATAGCTAATTTCTAAACCGTTAGAGATAAGCATATAGTTTATTTAGGAAAAAATCTCCAAATTACGAAAGGAATTTTGGGTCTATTCAATGTTTTTCAAAAAATCAAATTTTGAAAGAGTTACGAAATTTAAATTTTTATACAGCCCCCCAGTCCTATCAATCATGTTTAGTAAAACATTCTTGACACTGTAACGTTTAAAACTAAAAAAAAAATCACTCTTCTACCACAAAAATTGACCGAGTTATGACGTTTTGAAAAATCAAGATTTTGCATTGTTTCATGACGTCATCGAGAGATCACTTAAGAAACCCTATGCGAAATCCTTCAAAATCTTGATTTTTCAAAACGTCATAACTCGGTCAATTTTTGTGGTAGAAGAGTGATTTTTTTTTTAGTTTTAAACGTTACAGTGTCAAGAATGTTTTACTAAATATGACTGATATTACTGGGGGGCTGTATAAAAATTTAAATTTCGTAACTCTTTCAAAATTTGATTTTTTGAAAAACATTGAATAGACCCAAAATTCCTTTCGTAATTTGGAGATTTTTTCCTAAATAAACTATATGCTTATCTCTAACGGTTTAGAAATAAGCTATTGGTCCACGATTGGAGTGGACACCCTGTATATTGGTAAAGATATCTGGGGCCAAGTTCAAACAACACATTTTAGCTGGAATTCGAGACATAGAGGTTTTTGGTAAAATTCATTCGAGATAAGCACGAGAAAAGAATGTTGAATTTATACCATAAGCGCAGGGAAATTGAAAAAATTCGACATAGACAGGTTGTCGAGATAAACAGGTTCGACTGCATTCGGCAAAAAAGATGGTTTATTTTTTACAGCAATAAAGATTGATTATTCGTTTAACTTTTTCTTTTTTTGCATTTGATTTTCTTTGTGGTTGTTAGATAACGAGTCATGCTGAATTGAATAAGCAAATTTAAGTTACCTTAACCCATTTATGCGCAGTAGCCTAAAAACGGGACGCTTGTTAGTTACTGCATACAAAAACCTGTAATGGGTATATCATTTTACTGAAGTTGTTTTTCACAAGTTATATAGTCCTTCTTATTGAGAAAACCAGTTAGAGCCACTAGTTGGATATCAGAGTATATTTATTGACATCTATTTTCAGGCAAATCAGTCAAGCAACGATCCAGCATGAGTAGCCACAGAAATTAAGTTTTTTTGTGCGAACTTATGTTTCATAAAATTAAACTATTTTAAAATGATTTGCTTAAAATTGATCACAGATGCCTTCTGAGATGTTGCTGTGCAAAAAGTAAAGTCAAGTGTGGTCGTATTTTGCTCACATATATGCAAAATATCCCATAAACAGGACGTTAAATAACTTAATAAATATGGCAACGTCGAACTATTTTAAGCCTAAAATGAATGTAAACCATTCCAAGTAAGAGTTTCAAGCAGATGAAAATTGAATAAAATTGTTAAAAATCTTGGGCATAAATGGGTTAAAAGCTAAAGAACTTTCAGAGGTGGTATCAGATATTACTTCTCCCCATCTCCACCTCCTGAAAAAGGTCCCTGTCTCAGTCTTACTTAATTAACTACTTCAGGCCTGTCATTTAGGGGGGTCTCATGAGGGGTTAATCCCCCCCCGGATTTGGGAGGCCAAAGGTGAGAGATGGCAAAGTAAGGTCCCAGAAAATTCCGATTTATTTGATATTATAAAAGGCCCATAACACCCAAACGTCTGATGGGAAATAGCGCGCAGTGCATTCCTAAATACATGAGTTTGCTTAAATGATGGTTCTTCAAAAATTGTGGGAAGCCACTCGTCATACCAAAAAAAAAAAAAAAACTGCAAGTAAATCCTAACTGCTAAAAGATTGGTGGAGGGCGGAAGTTTGAAGGGTGAGAAATAAATATGGTGGAGAATTCCAAATATTTGAACACCATTAATATCTCTTTTTTTCAAATCAAAGGCATTAATCACCAATTCCTAAATAGATGGAGCTCTTTTTTCCCGACAAACCCACCGGATTTGCACCCTAAACGCTTGCATGAAAATTCCGCAACATACCAAAGTGCGATATGATGGTTAAAAAATGCAATATTCCTTCCACGCTTTACATTGCACAGCAGGTGTTTTGGAAATCGATTTACGTCAGATTCTCCGTAATATCCTCCCGCCTCGCTATAATGCGACATTTTTCCCTATCAAAATGACCCCCTACCGAGAGGAGACAAGGTAGGGAAAAAATGGATGTCATTGGATTGAAATAATGATTTCTCTATTCTTCTTTTTCCCCGCGTTTTTACTTTTCGGGGAATATTATTTTTCAGTTTTGAAAGGGATCAAATTGCATTTCAGTCTAATGCCTTCACAATGCCGCTGTGGGAATCACTGCGCTTATATTTCACTTCTATCTATCTTTTTTGATGCGAAACTTTTATTTTCTTTCTCGGAAAATGGTTCTTTGATAAAATGTTTTCGTCAATGCCTGTTGCAGTGGCGAGCGTTTGTTTAATTTAATAAAAGAGCTTGAATCTTTATCAGAAAAAATCGATATCCCGAGAATGGCTCGGCACGAAAACCTTTAGACAGTTTTTAGAATTTTAGATTAATTTTGTTTCTTAATCTGCAGAAAATCGCTTTAAAATACTCTTCGATTTGTGTCTGAAACGTAGAAAAAAAAGTTTAATTTTGCAACCAAGAAATATCGCAAATAGTAAATTATTTTAGTTAAGAATATTAAAAATAAATCTTTCTGGCGGAATTTTATCTCCCAAAGCATATATATAGCTTATTAAAGAGATAAAATGCGTCGTCGTTATGAAGAAAGTTGCGTTAAAAGCTAATATATATGAAAACATATTTAACTATTGACTAGTATTATAATATTTAATGAGACTATCTTTAAAACTAATATGAAATATCGTTTACAGTTTTATTCAGTTTGTTTCTCAATATTATACGTCTCTACGCAATCTCTTCTATATTACACGGTTTGCCCTGCCTGTTTGAAGGTTAAAGAAACGTTAATATTATTACGATTATTATTACTAAAAATATTATTATTATTATTTTATTAGCTCTATTTTTTGTCACTAAAATACTTTTTTGTGCAAACATATTTTACTTAGTAATCAGTATCAAATATAAAAATAAAAATAATAATAACTACTGTATGATCTTCTTTGGTAAAAATTTTAGGTCATTTGCGCGTGCGTCAGGTCTTCTTTGATCTTACCAAAATAGGGGTGTTAGGTAAGATACCAACAATAAGGGAAATAATAATAAAAAGCATTTTGCGCCGTATCTAACAACGTGGAACGATGCTAATTTCAAATACACAGTTTAGTTGAATAGGTCAAAAGGATACGAAAAGCATTGTTTAATTGAAAACTTCGGAAAGTTATCACCCACAACCCATAACCCCTTTTTTAAATGGAATAGTTCCCGAGTGCTAGGCGCGGTTTTCAAGGATGGACAGTATTAGCAATATTAGGTACGTAAGTTTAAATTTTAGTATATGAGAACTCTGACAGTAAAAATCTTCCTTTCTGCTACTTAAAATAATGACATAGAAATATGAAGTCGATTCAGAACTGGAAGATCGATTCAATGAAAATCGAAGTGTGACCAATCAATAGCAGAATGATTAGTTAACGCTACAACCAGATTGCGCCATTAACGGAGCCCCGTGCGTGACAGGCCGACTGACGTTCACTCCATGAAATCGTAAGTACTGGGACGTCACTCATACGTCACTATCGACGCGCCGTACGTCACTTATTGGATGAAATGATTTCTAAATGAGGTAACAGCTATTTATTTGCCTAAATATTGCGTTATTATTATTATTTTTTAATTATATAGTTTTATTCAACGTATTTATCTCCTCTTTTTTTTCTGTATTTTAATCCATTGTCTATTATACCTTTCGTTTCGTTTGAATAGTTATCGTCATTTCAGATAATCCCAGCCCTTTAATTATGATAATATTAAGTCTTTTGAGACACCCAAGACTTAATATTAGGATTTTTTTTATAAAACTCTGCAATTTTGCTTTGAAAACATCGTGCATGAAAAACATCGGTTGAATTTATCTCATTAATATTGCTATGTTAATTTTATTCAAGAAGAATTTTACTAGATATTTACATGTAAGTGATGGCATTAAGTATCTAAATATTTCTGAGTTGGATAATAAATTATCCAAATTTTCAAAAATTGTTTTGCATATTCAATAACGCGTATAGACATATTTATTTATCCAACGAATTTAGAGTCTACTGAACTAATTTTCAAAGTTTACTTATACGTTATTTGCGACGCTATTAAGTAGTTTTATACACAAAAATTGTTCTAACTCTATAGAAAATATTTTGGCTTTTAAAAGGTTTAACCTAAATATTAATTTTATAAAGCACTATAAAGTAAAAAAGAAATTCGTCTATAAAAACATTTAGCTCTGTCAGCTTTTGAAAATAAGAAGCATTTTTTAATGCTTATTTTAATAGTTAATAGTTATTTCAAGCAACGCTAAGATATGATTATTTTTTCTTTTTTTGTTATTTTATAGCTTATAGCTTTCATGCCTTTTGCACTGACTGAATAACTAAAAACTAAAGTTATATTCATTTTCTTACCATTAAAAAAGTTAAAAAAAAATGAGTATTTGCGAATAATTAAAAAAATTTAAAACTGCTATTGATAGCTCCACTGCCATTTACTTTTTTCTGCATTATTTATGTCAGCAAAAGCGCATTTTAGCTTTTCCTAATATTTTAATATACTAGCTGATCCGTGTAAAACATTCTCAAAATTTGTAATTCTACTGAAAAAATATCACATAAAACACCATATGTAAATTTGCATTTTATTGGTGCCTTGTCCCCACGTTGTTGGTTGGGTGGCGTGTTGGTAAAGCGTAGATCTTCTACGCTTTGAACAGGGGCTCCTATTTCCGGTGGAATGACGGTGGAGATGCAGAATATTGTCAGTGCCCACGTCGCCTTTGGATCTAAAGCAGTAAGGGCCCTGCTCCACATAAGCGTAAAACGTGATCGAAACCGAAGGCAGAAACTGAAAATCCGGGTACTTTCCATAGGAACGCTATGTAATCCATTTTACGTTTCTGCTTTATATTTCTACTTTACGTCAATGTGGAGCAGGGCCCTAAGTAACTGCCCCTAAGCCGGGGCTAAAGCAGATACACGCAATACATCGCCAGCTCGTTCATTCCATCCATGGACTGCAGTTACGTGCTTATTATGCACTCATCGGCATGGAATACGAAAGTAACCGAGCTGGAGGCAAAAATCCTCTTATAGAGCGAAGAGAGCCAAAAAAAAAAAAAAAAACTCGTAGCTAATATGAAATTAGAACACCACCGAGTGACCGCACTTGGAACGGTACAACTCGAAAATTTTGAGGCAACGCTAGGGCCGCCGCAACCAGCGATGGGTCCCTGTACCAATTGCCGGGCCCCCCATGCACCCCCCCCCCCCCAAATTGCATATTTTTATGCCGTCGTTTCAGCACATTTGCAATTGTAAAAAAAAAAAAAAAAAAAAAAAAACAGAGAGAAAAAAACAATCGGAAAAACTTTTTTTTTTAATTACGAAAGTGTGCATCTGATTTTATTTTCACGTTATTTGTATCGCCAGATGATTTTAAAAAGCAGTGCAATTTCCTTTGCGCAAGAGTGTTTCATTCATTAGTGTTTGTATTAGCAATTGTTTCATATTGAGAATCGGCAATGGAAAGCGAGATTTTTTTTTTTTGATGAAATTATTGACACTAAAACTGGAAAAACATGGTGCTCCCCCTCCCCCCAAACTGAGGCTCTAGGCAAAGCTCGAGTATAAACCAGTAAGTAACCGTCTCTAAGTTAGGACTAAGGCAGAAACATGCAATACACCACAAGCTCCTTTATTCCATCCATGGACTGTAGAAATTCCCTCGGTAAAATTAAAAAAAAATGGCGCAATTTTGAGTCAACGAGAACCAAGGTGGCAGAATCTGGTTAAAACTGGGCGCCAAAACTATTTGTGCTATTGACATCTGCACCTTAATAAGGGCATATAAAAATTGTATGCTACATGGCACAAGGTCTGAAAAAGCCTATTACGCAGCCTCATGGGAAAGGAGAAAAAATACATCTCAAATGAAACATTCTAACTGCATAACGCCTTAATTGTCAGAAGCAAAATTCTTACCTTCATGCTGTAAAGGAAAGCTTCCCGAGCAAAGATTGTATCACTGAACTGTCCGGTCTAAGTTCAACTCTCTACGGACCAAGCTATCCGGTTCTCCTGCTCAACGATGCAAGCGAAAGTTTGTATTTTAATAAACGAATCCATCCGATTTTTTAAGATACGACATGTGAATTTGCTTTTTTTGCGAAAGCGGAAGAAACCGAAACTTTTCATGATTCCTCAGTAATAAAGCTAGATGATGCATTAATGATGTAATGGTGAGGGGTGCAAAAGAAAAAAAAATAATAGTAAGATAAATGAATACGCAATATTTAGTTTTCATAATATATTTTTAAATCCACTTTTAACTCCATGAAGAGTTGATAATGTTTTGAAATGTTAAAAGTAGAATCTCAAGTTTTTCGAATCCAGAAAAACTAAATCACACGTTTCTGGTCAACTTTCCGACACAAGAGAAAAATTCAAAAAGAATATCCAAAATATGTTGTCTGGGAACGAAAGCAAGAGCTTTGTGAACGAAGGACTCTGATTGGAGGAAATAAATAACTTCTGAGTCTCTTCTTTCCATAATTCTCCACATTACTTATTCAAGTAAGAAGGGAAAAAACCTCTCTGGACGCAAATTACAAGACTGGATAAATAGAAAAGGGAACTGAATATTTCCAAAGAACTGTGGCGCAGAAGAGTGATGTGGAGAAAGATGGTGGTGTTTCGTAGCGCATTACTTCTCGTTTTATTTTTCGGAGTGCTTCATTTAAATATTTATTTTCAGTGGAAGAGGCTTTAAAACATATTCACAAAAAGAAAAATAATAATAACTAGCTTACGTTTCTTCTAGCTATTAACATAGGGATTTATTGAATTTAAATTACAATGAAAAAAAACATTGTTTTTACAAGAAAAAAAAATTTTGTTTTTACAGGAAAATCAGCTAATTTTATAGTAATAAACTGTAAAAATTGCTAATTTTACAGTAATTAACTAAAGATTATACTTTTACAATACTAAACAGTAAAATTGCTAATTTTACTGTAATAAACTGCAAAATTTGTAATTTTGCAGTTTACTACCGTGCATTTTACAGTTTTAAACTAGAATCTCGGCTGCCAGCATTATACTGTTGTTTTTACAGTATAATACAGCTAAATTTTATGGCAATTAACTGTAAAATTTCTAACTTTACAGTAAGGAAATGTAAAACTCCTAATTTCACAGGTAAACCAGGTATTCCTAGGTTAACAGTTACTGTGCATTTTACAGTTTTAAAGTGGAACTTCGATTGCAAATAATATACTGTAAAAACAACAGTTCGTTTTTTTAAGTGTATGATTAAAGTAAATATCGGTGTACTATAGATAACCGGAAATAAAATTGATTTTCA
This sequence comes from Uloborus plumipes, assembly GCA_038373865.1. NCBI lineage: Eukaryota > Metazoa > Arthropoda > Arachnida > Araneae > Uloboridae > Uloborus > Uloborus plumipes. The sequence goes on from JAXGGA010001435.1 coordinate 64,455, forward strand.
ATAGTGCGTTTTGCAAGTTATGAAAATTGTTATATTGTAGTTAACAATAAATATTTCTATCGAAATGGTATTCGTGAAAATATCATGAGAATTTCCACTTGAATTTTAACAAAATAAATTAAAATAAGCTAATCCACTCAATTAATGAACACATCGTAGTGGCTGGTTGGTTTGAAATATGTTTTTGAAAAATTATGTTTTAAAAGTCCTCTCTCTCACCTTTTTTAATACGCTTTTATTAGTTTCACATGGGAATTTGTTTGTTTGTTTGGTTGTTAGTATGTGTGTATGTATATATGTAGCTCTGAATAAAAGTTAAAATTCACATTCTTTGCAAATGTAAATATTTAATACTAATATTAATGCTAAAGGCTAAACTATATTATATGTTGATGTGTTGTAAGTGCCTGTTAGTTTGATTAACTCTAAAAGCGTATTTTTTAGATTTTTTAAACTATCATGTATTAATTATGCAATATTTCATTGGCAAGCAAAGTAGTTTTGCAGCATTTCAAAAAAGCAAACAAATAAATGTAAAATTGTAGCTCAGATTATCAAGACATAAGTATTTAAATTTTAGAACTCTTTGTTTTTGACTGAAAACAACCTACATTCAATGTTTAAAAATGCTTCAAAAATGGGGAACATTCTTATATCGCTTTGTTAACTCATAGCGAGAAAGTATTGAATATACATCTCAGTTTCGACCATCAAAGTTTATTTTGCTTCTCCTGTAACATTTAACTTTTGGTGCTTGCCTCATTTTCTTTGTCAACACCTCCATTGTAGATTTGTTGAATTGCTGATTTTTCTCTGCACCCTCTGCGACAGCTACCACACTTTGTGCCGCTAGTGCAGTCTTAGGATAGGAAGGGGTTGGAGAAATGTACCTATATAAAGCAATACAGAAAAGAAACGAGGCATGACACAGGTTTTTCAATCAAGTGTGAGCAGGATTTTTCTCTTTAACTAAAAGCTTGTTTCTCTTTTCAAAATAATATGACTTTATTAATAATAAGGAATTTAAAATGTTCCTATTAACCATGTTTTGTTCATTTCAAGCATTTTTTTTAAAGGAAGAAAGAAAGAAAGAAAAACATTAACCGAAATTAATTTTTATAACACTGATAGTAAGCACTATTAAATAAGCAATACCAGATTATATACACAGTCCTGTCACATTAATGTAACCACCACATACTTTCGACGTCGACGTCAAATTACCAATCACAAAAGGCACTTGGTAGTACAATACGGTTGAGGGTGTATAAAGGGTGTGTGAGGGCTTTGGAAACCATTTCTATCATTGGCGTAATGCAAAAACGGGGCGATTTATCTGACGTCCAAAAGGGCATAATCATTGGCTTTCGGGCCAAGGGTGGAAGCATTTCCAAAATGGCTGAGTTTTTGAGCTGTTCGCTTGCCATCGTGGTAAAAGTGTACCGTGCATGGCAAAATGGGACTAACAAAAATCAGCAACGTGTAAAATGTGGTGCACCAGGAGCCATAGATGACAGAGGCTAACGAAGGCTGCGGAGATGCGTTCGGGTTGATAGACGGGCTACCGCTGAGTAATTGACCCCCCAGATGAACCAAAGGGCTACTAACATCATCTCCCAAACTACTATTTAGAGGACGTTTCTGTGTCTGGGCTCCCGAAGCGCAAGACTGGTTCATGCAGCTATGCTGACTACTGTCCATCGACGACGAACCCCGAAATTTGCACGCCAAAATCGCAGCTGGACGCTTATTTAGTGAAAACACGTAGCATTAACTGATGAATCACGTTTTATGCTCCCTCGGGCACATGGACATTGGCGTATAAGGCGTGAAACCTCTGAAACCAAACACCATCAACCATTGCTGGAACGGTTCAAGCTGGAGACGGGAGCATTATGGGCTGGGGAATGTTTTCCTGCCATTCTCTGGGCTCACTCATCATTGTGGAAGGCACGATGAATTAATACAAGTACACATCTGTCTTTTTGGACCATGTCCACACCTATATGTGCATTGTTTTTCCTCAGGATAATGGCATCTACCAGCAGAACAATGCGAAGTGCCATACAGCTGCCAGTGTACGTACGTTGGCTCGAAGAGCACCAGAACGAGTTTACCCTTCTTCCCTGGCCAGCAAACTCTCCTGATTCAAACAGAATCGAGAATATGTAGGACCATCTCGATCGGGTTATTCGCTCCATGGATCCGCATCAGCGTAATCTAGCCCAGCTGGCCACAGCATTGGAGTCGGCATGGCTCAAACTACCAGTGAACACCTTCAGGCCCCTAAATAAATCTCTTCCTACACGTCTCGCAGCAATCCGCTCTGCGAAAGGTGATTTTTCAGACTTTTGACAGGTGGTCACATTAATGTGACTGGACTCTCTCTATATATAAAAGCATAATAAAGCAATAAATCTCAAAAAAGAAAAAAATATATATGTTGCGCTCGAGAAAAAAGGAAAATTTACATACAGATAGATGGAAAAAATAAACATTCTTAAAGAAAACTCAGAAAATAAATGCACGAAATAAATCGCATGCAACAAAAGCAAATGTGTTGTTGAATGTGATAGATAAAATCCTCTCTTGCCATTATTGAAAGGGCTTTAAAGGTTCTTAAAATCTTGTTTGCACAATGTGAAGGAAGTCGTTTTCTCCTCAACATCTCTTGTCTTGGAACTATCATTCTTCTACGGTTAAAAATTATAGACACTTTATTTCCATTTAATATTAAAATCCGAAAAACGTGCTTCGGTTCAGAAGGTTAAAGCCTGTTAATTGTTTAATCTAACGCAACAATTGCCTGAATATGTAGTGATTCATTTTTTTTTTCTTTTTAGAGGTAGAAAGGAGAAAATAAAGTCAACTGCTAGAAACATAACTTTCTTTGTTAACTAATAACTGCAAAAGATAAGTAGGAAAACGATGTTAAAAATTGATATGAGTTTAAGGATTAATCTCAAAAAAATCCTATTTTATGCTCTGACCTTCCATAATGTTTGACGGAATTCATGTCGGTTGATCTAGATAACTAGATCATTTGCTGGAACTGACAAAATGCCTTTTAAGTTAACTGCAAACGGTTTTTGATAGGTAATGTGGCCTATTTTGATCCCTAAAAATTTAAGTGTCATTTAGGCAGATGAAGTACATTAATGGGTGGCTCACTAGGGTGGCTCTAAAAAACTGTTTTTGGAAATCCATTTTCAGATAGTGCGCAAAAGTTGCATAATGAGCTAGTAAGCATTCACAAATTTTTTTTAATATTGTTACAAATCTTGTAAATAGTTGTTGTTTTTCCTGCCTTGCATCATTTTCATTAGTTTTGGTTTTATCTGACGTCATGTTGCAAAAGTATCTGAAGATATCACTTTTATCACTTGTATACCGGCCCCGTAACACTTTGTAGTTTTTACACTTGCCCTAACTTTAATAAGCGTGAAGAAATTTTCGCTCGGAGTGGTGTTTTTCTTTTTATTTCTAGCGTTTTCTTGAATGAATTGTTTAAAGTTATGAATGATTTGGAATATTCCAGATATTACTAGAAAGTTGTCGGGAATTCTTTCCGTGTATAAATAGCTGGCCTTGAACACAAGTCAGTCAGTTTTTCTCAGATTGGATTTCTGAGATGCTCGTTTTCGTTCGCTTGGGCGAATGGTTGTTTTGCTTTTGTAATTGCTTAATTACTGTTCACGTTAGATACGTGGTGCTGAGTTACTGTTGAGAGTACAGTGTACTGTTTGCTGCCTAATTGCTGGATGTTTAGCAATTGTTTTCTGCTCTTATTGTAAATAGTGTAAATACTTGTAAATAAATTTATAGTTACTTCCTCAAGATTGGAATGCTCATTTGAAGAAAGTTGAAGGTGCTACGGACTCGTTACAATTTTGGCGCCCAACGTGGGGCATCTTCAAGGACTTTCTTGGAACTTTCTGTGAACTTGGACTTTTCTTCCTGAGGACTTTTTGACTTCAGAATTTTATGGTGATTACTCGAGCAATGGAGGAACAACTAACAAAACTCCTTGATGCGATCAACGCTGTTAAAAGTGACATGACTGCGAATCAAGAACAATTAAAAAATGATTTAACCGCTAGCATAACTTCAAGTCAAGAAGAAATCAAGAATGATATGGCGACTCTGGCTACTAATCAAGAACAATTAAAAAATGATCTCGCTGCTAATCAAGAAGAAATTAAAAGCGATCTAACGTCAATGAAAAGTTTGGTGGAAAGTAAATTTACCAATATAGAAAATAAAGTGGAGGTTCTAGAAGAAAAAGTTGATAGCGTTGAGAACCGAATCACCACAGTAGAAAACCATATGGAAAAGAAAATTAAAGAACTTGAATCGAAGTTATCAGCATCCTGCAACAACTCAAGTGACTGTGTAGCTGCAGCTGGAACTTCTCGTCCATCCATCAAACTGGCTACGTTTGACGGAAAGACCTCGTGGAATATTTACAAGAAGCAGTTCCTCATCGTTGCAGAAGCAAACTCCTGGGACTCTTCCACGAAAGCCTGTCAACTTGCAGCCTCGCTGAGAGGGGATGCAGCTGATATACTACAGACCTTCCCAGAGGACAAGCACCATGACTTCGAAGCCTTATCATCGGCCTTGGAGCTTCGCTTTGGCGAATCCTGCCAAAAAGAATTCAGCCAACTTCAGCTCAAATCCCGACTCCAGAGGGCTGGAGAGACTTTGCAAGTTTTTGCAGCAGACGTTGAGAGGCTTTCCCATCTCGCCTTCTCGGACTGTCCTTCGGGTGTTCGCGATAACCTGGCCCTGAACTACTTCATAGACGGAGTGCGAAATCCAGAAATTCAGACGGCTCTCCGGATGGCGGACATCAAAGATCTTAAATCCGGTCTGGTCTACGCAATGAAGTTCGAGGCTGCACAGCAAACATCCCGCAAGGATCGCCATTCAATCAGGGGCGTGGAAGTGAGCGCCCAGGATTCGATCTCAACTCGTCTCTCGGAAATTGAGCGACAAATCAAAGAGATGTCGGGGACCCTGAAGAAGACTCGCAAAGACCAAAGTGGACAACCACTGAAGTGCTGGAAATGTGGCGGTGAGGGCCACGTACGAAGGAACTGCGAAGCCCGCCAAGAAACAAGAGGGAAGGGTACCTCTTCCTCTCCAGCTCAGGAAAACTAAGCTATGGCAATCTCGCGGGGCGGAGGTCGCCAAATTGGAATGAGCCCCATCCTAAAGTTTTCCAGATTTCTTCAAGAAGTGGCGGCTGCAACGGACTCTTCATTTACGCTTATGTGAATGGGTTTCCCTGCGAAATGATTGTGGACACAGGAGCCAACGTTACCATTATTAAGACTGATGTGGCTCGTCAATTTGGACTCAAGATCTTATGGACGCCGCCCTGCGTTACTCTTCAAACTGTGACAGGTGACAAAATCGAGATTGAAGGAAAAGTGAACTTAGAAATAATGTTCGGAAGCGCCACTTACCATCACACGGCATTCGTCGCTGACATTACAGATCCCTTCATTCTCGGACTGGACTTTTTGAGAAAATTTGATTTTTCTATCGACTTTAAAAATAATGAGCTGCACTCGATGAGGGAAGACATAGCAATTTTCAATGCTGAAAATAACTTAAAATCCGCTCATCAAATAATAGCCCAAACAGATTTATTGATTCCCCCAAGATCAGAAATACTAATACCTGGCTCCATCAAGGAAAACAACAGCTTTAAATTCGGCCTAATTGAATATCCTAACCAGAGTAATAGCCCAAAAGGAGTACTAGTGGCATCTACGCTTGTGGACCTTTCAAGGAATGCAGTTCCTGTGAGAGTCGCCAATGTAAGTGAAAGACCGAGGAATATCAAGAAAGGAGAAGTGTTGGCAACTTGTACTCCCGTAAACTGCATCATCAGAAGAATTGATTCCTCCGAGACTGTGTCTTCCGAGTCCTTGACTTCGAAATTAATTGGGAGTGCACCATTATCGAAGGATCAAAGATACGCTGCGGAAAAATTGGTGGACAACTTCAAGCAGGTGTTTTCATCTACATCCGAAGATGTTGGTCGCACGAGTTTAACGCAGCATAGGATCGACACTGGAGATCATCCCCCTATCAAGCAGCATCCAAGACGACTACCGTTCGCCAAGAAGGAAGAGGTTGAGATCCTCGTAAAAGAGATGCAGGAGAATGACGTCATCGAACCCTCATCCAGTCCTTGGGCATCCCCTATCGTCTTGGTCCGAAAGAAAGACGGCTCCACCAGATTTTGTGTTGACTACCGACGCCTGAATGACATCACCAAGAAGGACAGTTACCCTCTTCCACGGATCGATGACACTCTGGACACCCTTTCCGGACACAAGTGGTTTTCGACCCTGGATTTAAAGAGCGGCTACTGGCAGGTGGAGATACACCCCGACGACCGAGAGAAGACGGCGTTTACAACCGGACAAGGCTTGTGGCAGTTTAAAGTGATGCCCTTCGGCCTCTGCAATGCACCAGCCACGTTCGAGCGTCTTATGGAATCAGTGTTACGAGGACTCTCTTATGAATCCTGTCTTGTCTACTTGGACGACATCATCATCATAGGACGCAGTTTTGAGGAACATTTGGCTAATCTTAGGAAGGTGCTGCAAAAGCTTAAGGAAGCCAACCTGAAGTTAAGCCCGTCCAAATGTAATTTGTTCCGCCGTGAGGTGAACTACCTTGGTCACATTATCTCTTCAGAGGGTGTACGAACAGATCCAGATAAGGTATCTGCAGTCAAGAATTGGAGCCGCCCCGAAAATGTCCATCAGCTGCGAAGTTTCCTGGGGCTCTGCACGTACTACAGGAAGTTTGTGAAGGGTTTTTCCAACATTGCACGACCTTTGCATAAGCTGACGGAGAGCAAACAAAAATTTGAATGGTCCAAAGAATGCGAGGATGCATTTCTACAGCTGAAGGAGGCTTTAACATCAACGCCTATTCTCTCTTATCCTCAGCCTGGAAAATCCTTCATACTTGACACTGATGCGAGCCACGAGAGCGTTGGAGCTGTTTTATCTCAAGAAATAGACGGTAACGAACATGTCATCGCCTACTGGAGCAAATGCTTATCCAAGTCGGAGCGAAATTATTGTGTCACGAGAAAGGAATTGCTCGCCATAGTTAAAGCTGTAGAACATTTCCATCATTACCTCTACGGCCGTAAATTCCTGCTCCGGACTGATCATGCCTCTTTAACTTGGCTTTTGAATTTCAAGAATCCAGAGGGCCAGGTAGCCAGGTGGATACAGCGGCTCCAGGAATATGACATCGAGATTAAGCACCGAAAAGGTTTGTCACACGGTAATGCTGACGCATTATCAAGAAGACCTTGTTCCGAGAACTGCCATTATTGCTCCCGAATAGAGAAACAGTACGGGACGACAATCCCTACTGCCTGTCAAGTTACTGCTACATCACCATCTTCAGATCCTGATCCATGGAGTGACGACCAATTAAGAAAAGATCAGCTTGAAGACCCAGACCTAAAGCCTATCATAGAGTTAATGGAAAAGGACAGTCGGCGACCTAGCTGGCAAGACGTTTCTCTCTACAGTCCTGCAACGAAAAGATACTGGGCTCTATGGAAATCTCTCCAGTTGCGAAATGGCGTCCTGTATCGGAAATGGGAATCTGACGATGGTAAAGCATTCAAATGGCAGTTACTCCTTCCCAGATCAAGAATTCCAGACGTTCTAAAGGAATTGCACAGTAGTCCGACTGGAGGACACTTTGGTATCCTGAAAACCCTCCACAAGGTTCGAGAGCGCTTCTTCTGGAGCAAGGCGAAGGATGACGTGGAGAAGTGGTGTCATTCTTGTGACGCCTGTGCTGCCGTAAAGGACCGAAGAGAAGAAGCCGCGGGAAGCTACATCTTTACAACGTAGGAGCTCCTTTCGAACGAATCGGGATCGACATTCTTGGTCCTCTACCGAAAACTACTGATGGGAACAAATACATCCTCGTTGCCATTGACTATTTCACCAAATGGCCCGAAGCATATTCCATTCCGGATCAAGAAGCTACCACTGTAGCAGAGACTCATAGTCCACGCATTTGGATCTCGATGATATGGGACCCCTTTGCTGACATTCCGATTCAGGGATATGGAAGGTACACTTCATCTCTGCTGTTTTTTAAGGGGCCCAATTTTGAAAATTAAACCTCAAAATTTTTTGGGGGGGAAAAAAAACTCGAAAACGGCCCCCCTTCTTTTCCCCCCCAAATTTTGGGGAAAGGCGGTTTGGGGAATTTAAAACAGGAAAAAATCCTTTTAAAAATTTTTCCGCTTTTGGTCCCCCCCCAACCAAAAAATTTAAACGGGGGTTTTGGAGGGGCAAGGGGGGAACCCTTTTTTTTTGGGGGGCCCCCCTTTCCCAGGGGGGGCCCTTTTCCAAAAAAAGGGGGGGCCCCCGGGGGGGGGAATTTCCCCTTTTTCCCAGGGGGGTTGGCCTCTTGGCCGGGGGTTTGGGTTTAACGGCTTAACCCCCCTTGGTGGGGCCTGTCCTTTCCGGGTCATCCCTCCGGGGGTGGGCCCCCTTCCAAACGCCCCGAGGGGAAGGGGTTTTCGGCCAGGGTTTTTCCAAGGCCCCGGGGGGGAAAAACGTTTCATCCCCCTTCCGGGGACCGGGGGGGGCGACAAAATTTTAACCCTTTCCCCCGACCCGGGGGGAAAAGGGTGGAAGAAACCCCAAATTTAAAAGACAAGGTCCCCCTGGTTTTATTTTTAAATTTTTTTAAAAAAAGGTGGAAACAAGGTTGGGGGCCCATGGAATTTTTCCGACCGGGAAAAAAGGGTTGGGGGGCAAAAAAATTGCATTCCCTTGGGGGCCTTTTTTAAACCGTCCTCCCCCCCCCGGGGTCGGTCGATGGGGACAGGGGTCCCCCTCACTTCCCAAAAGGGTTTTTGGGCCCCTTTTGATTGGGGGGGGTTTTAAATTTTCTATGGGCCTTTTGTTCGGGGGGGGAATTTAAATTTTCAAACCTTTCCTGGGAATTTGGGGGGAAATTTTGGTTTAAAAATTTTCGCCTTTTGGGGGTTCTGGGGTTTTTATTTTCAATGGGGGGTTTTATTTTTCAAGGGCATTGGGGGGGTTAAATTGGGGGGTTTTCTGGGGTTTGGGGGGGGCCAAAAGGGGGGAATGGGGGGGGGGGGTTGGAAAGGGGGGGGTTTTTCCCCTTTCCTTTCCCGGGGGAATTGGGGGGATGGGGGGGAAGGCCCGTCCTTTGGGAAAAGGGGGCTTTTACAAATCTTTTTAAATTTGTTTTGTTTTTTTTTTTTCCCTGCCCCCCTTTCAAACATTTTCATTTGTTTTTTTGGTTTTATTGACGTTTATGGTTTTCAAAAAAAATCTGAAGATATCACCCTTTTTTTATCACCTTTTTTTTATACCCGGCCCCCCCCCTAACCCCTTTTTAGTTTTTAAACTTGCCCTAAACCCCCTTTAATTAAGCCCTGGAAATTTCGCCTCCCCGGGTGGTTGGGGTTTTTCTTTTTATTTTTTTTCTTTTAAAACCCCCGGGGTTTTTTCTTTTGGGAAACAATGAAGGGGGTTTTTAAAATTAAGGGGTGATTTGGGAAAATTTTTGGTTTTTCTTGGTTTGTCGGGGGTTCTTTCCGGTGGTTAATAATGGGGTGGGCCCCTTGGGGGAAAAAACCCGTCAGTCAGGGTTTTTTTTTCGAATGGGGTTTTTTTTTAATTTTTTCGTTTTTCCCTTTGGGGAATGGAAAAGTTTTTTTTTTAAAAATTTAAAAATTTTTTAATTTTTTCAGTTTTAGAAACGGGGTTTTTTTTGTTTTCTGGTTTTAAAAAAGTTAAACCCCGTGGGGTTTTAAACCCCTTTTTTTTTGCTTTTTCTTTTTTAATTTTTTCCCTTGGATGTTTGCAATTTTGTTTCTTTTTCTCCCCTTTTTGTTTTAAAAAGTTTTTTTTTTTTTTTAAATAACTTTGTAAAAAAATTTAAATTACTTCCTCAAGATTGGAATGTTCATTTAAAGAAAGTTGAAGGTGCTACGGACTCGTTACAATATTAAAAAATATCCAGCCGACCTCCTTTGGCCCTGATAATCAGAAAAATAACAGAGAAATATTATTTGTAAAATTTTAAAAATAATAATAATAATAAATAAACATTTTACTGAGATGCAACGGAAATGCTACATAATAAGCCAGTAAGTGTCCATAAGATGTTTTAAAGATTTTAGTAAATGTTTAACAGCGCCTTTTTAACCTCAAAAACTGGAGAAAAATGAAAAAAAAAAAAAAAGAGAATTTTCTAAACAATCAGTCTAGAACCACTTCTGTAAAAGTTTAAGGGATATGATAGAAAATTAGTAAAAATAAGTATTTTCTTTGTTTTTTAATTTTCTGAAATCAATTTTATTCGTGACACAGAATGCAATGCATTAGCCTGCCTTATCCCCCATTAAATGCATAACATGTTTCCGTAAACATGTCCTTTCGCAGGAAGGCAAACATTATTCCCCCGTTTAGATCTTATTATTAGAGTCATAAAAACAAGGTTCCCATTTCTCACGCGTTTTGTACCAGTGTTTCACCATTAATCTGGGGGCAGGGATGTTATTCGGAGGAGTAAATCGTTTTCTTGCTCCGCTTTAAGTTGCCTTTCTTCGTACCCGTAACTTTAACTACTCTGCTATAAAAATTCATTTCCGCTCCTCGAATCTCATCAGGGCAATAAAAATCATTGTAAAAATAATGCATTAAATTAGCAAGAAGAAGAAGACAAGAAGTATCTGAATTTTTCACAGATCTGTTCTTTTTTTTTCGTGTTTTTGCAGAAAATTGTAAAAGAATAGTAATATCCGGCGTTCATTTTGGCAGACTGCCAAGTTACTATGTTTGTTCTTCGTCATTCAAAATTTTAAATCACTCACAAAAGACAAATACTGAAGAAAAGAAAAAAAACATTTGTTAAAACGCACAACACAAAAAGATTCCCTAGCAGAATAATCTAATCGGCCGATGATCGGCCATTCATCGAAACCCGATGAAATTCTAATCGGCCGATGATCGGATTCGATGAGTTCTCATCGAGAATTGCTCCAATATGTCTCATCTGCCAAACAGAATCCGATGAGTTTTGCTAGAAATTACGATGAGATTTGGAGCAATTTACGAGAAGTGCAGTCCCGTGACGATGAATTTAGGATCAATTTTGGATGCTAGGCTTATTTTCATCGGAAAAGTGGATCGGAAGGATATCGCTTTCTGATGAAAAGTAGCTCATCGAAAACCGTGCTTGGATACTGATTGGAACGATGTCATCGTGCGTTACGGGATCAATTTACGAGGAATTCGATGATCGGCCGAGCAAAATCCGATGAGTTGATGCTACTTGGGTTAATTTTTACCATTAATGATTCATGCTGGTATTAGGACCAGCGTCTCCCTTCAACAAAATGGCAAATCTATTCATAAACTCAAGTTCAAAATCTAGTGAATCTAAAAATGGCTCTGGACTTCTTCTATTTTTAACTTGGGGGTTGCCAGAATGCTTGACGGTACGTTTTATCACCCAGTTGGCAAAAAAGTGAGATATAGCGTATTGAAAAGTCAGCTTGTAAGAAAGAAATTGTTATTTAATTACATTTAGGTCTGGCTCAGTATCAGATGATTTTTAGTAATGATTTTTACAATTCTATCATGAAATTTAGGATGAGAATTTCAATGAAAATTTCCCATGATAAACTTTGCATTGATAACAACAGAAAAATAGCAATAATAATTATGATAGTAATAATAATTGTAGTATTTCTACCTCAGTTATGTTTTCTTCATACATGTCATTTTTTTTTTCTACATTAGATTAGTATAGTAAATATGTCAGATGGAGTTTCTAAAAAGGGTCTAAGAGAATAAAATCTTTAAGTTTTACTGTTCCTGACATTTGGACACACATTTTTTGAGCGGTATTATTTTATGTATTTTTTTTTTTAGAATTATAGATAGAGCAGCATATTTTTAACTAATCAATGTGACAAAAAGACCAAACTTTTGTCTCATATACCAAATTGCAATGAATCACCTTCTGCATAGCCGTTACCAAATCTGTATTTACGATGTGCAGCAAATTATAATGTTATATTGATTCTGAATAAAGCAATACATTATTTTTGAGACTTTATAATTGGTGATTATAATGTCTTCACCTGATAAAACAAATTTCTTAAAACTTCTCTAAGCCACACGAAGATTTAAATCTCACAAGAGAGTCATATCTTCTTGCAAACTATCCATAAAATGCTGTGTTGTAAGTGTTCAAGAACTCAAATTTTTATATACATATAAATGGATGCATGCCTATTTGTATGTTTGTTGCTTATACAAATCCACAGTTTTCGTCAGATTTTCATCAAACTTGGCATAAAGGCTCCTTGATGCACTAGAACTTACATAGGCGGGGTTTTGAAATTTTAAGGAAATCCAAAAAGGTCAAAATTCAAATTTTTGCCTCAAAATGGCCATTTTCTTTCAATTTTGAATATAAAGAGTAATAGAGATTAGCCTTTAAGCATACAAATTGATAATATTTAACACGTTTAAATATGAGTACTTTCCAACAAAGATTACGATTAACAATGAATTATCAATTTAAGGCTCACCTATTTCATTTTAGCATGAAATTAGTTAAACATTATGCAATATCGTGTAACGCCGGGTTATAAGCTAGTAATTAAAAGGAAAAAAATGGGGCGCGAACAAATGTTAATAGTTGCATTTAAATTTAACTGACATGTTTGTTGCACGGCAAATAAATGCATACATTGTAACATTGAAATTGTCAGGCAATGAGCAACTTTAAAAATATTTCAGCTCTTGCCAACACTGCAATAGAATATTTCAGTTGTTGTTTTTTCATCAAAAATGAATATATTTATTCATTCTTTGAAATTCAAAACAAAGAAGCGCTATTTACAAAAAAAAAAAAAAAAAACATCGATTTACTATGCTTACATGCTATGTATTTCCAAGATTATAAAAGAACGCATCTTGGAATTTCTATTTCTTCGAACGCTTCATTTCTAAATAAATATTTAAACGACGCTCTAAGGCCAAAATCAGAAGTAATGGCAGTTCGGCATTATTGCCGTCTGCGCTTCTTTTTATATTCTACTTCGAGTGGGAAAGTATTCTTTTTTCTCCCGCCATTTATCCTCTTTTGAAATTCTCGCCCATGGACGCACGCCCCGAAACCTCCTGAATAAGTAATCGGAGGAATTCAATAACGGAAACTAGCACTCTGCTATTGCACTTAAAATTCCCGAACTTCAACGTTCTATTTTGGAATTTTGTTCTTTTTTATTTTGAATTTTCAATTGTTTTATGTCTGAGTCTGATGTAGTTGCATGGGAGATTAGATTTCAAAAATCCTTCTGCGTCAATTATTAAAAAAAATATATATTTTTTTAAAAATCTCCTTTGAGATTTGTTAAACTTTATTTTTCAATATTATATCAAATCTTGATATAATTTCTCCTACGCTGCAAAGAATATACCGCTGTTTTTACAGTAGAATAATGGCAGCAGAGGTTCCAGTTTAAAACAGTAAAATGCGCTTTAATAAACTTCAAAACTAGCAATTATACAATTTATTACTGTAAAGCAGCATTTTAGAGTTTATTACCATAATTTTATAGTGTATTACCATACAACTAGCTGTATTATATTGCAAAAACAACAAAATAAAACTGGCAGCAGAGGTTCCAGTTTAAAACTGTAAAATACGCAGTAATAAACTGTAAAATTAGCAATTTTACAGTTTGTTACTGTAAAATTGGCAATTTACAGTTTATTACTGCAAAATTAGCAATTTTACAGTTTATTACTGTAAAAGGAGCAATTTTTACAGTTTATTACTATGAAATTAGCTGTATTATACTGTAAGTACAACATTCATTTTCTACAGTGTACACTGGAAAAAATAAAATGTTTTTTTTTACAGTATAATACACCTAAGATATTTGTATTGAACTAAAATTGCTAATTTTACAATAACAAGCTGTAAAATTGCTAATTCAATAACGGAAACTAGCATTATGGTATTGCACTTAAAATTCCTGGAACTTCAATGCTCTATCTCAGAATTTTCTCGGATTTTGTTCTTTTTATTTTGAATTTTCAATTGTCTTATGTCTGAGTCTGATGTAGTTGCATGGGACATTAGATTTAGAAAATCCTTCAGCGTCAATTATTAAAAAATATATATATATTTTAAAAAATCTCCTTTGGAATTTACTGAATTTTATTTTTCAATACTATATCATATTTTGATATAAAATTCTTTTAGTGTTTTGCGATATTTTGCTGCAATAAACTGTAAAATTTTTAACTTTACAGTTTCTCACTGTAAAGTAAGAAATTTTGGTTTATTGCCGCAAAATTTAACTGTAATATACTGCAAAAGCAACAGTGTAATACTAGCAGCAGAGGTTTGAGTATAAAACTGTAAAATCCACGGTAATAAACTGTTAAAGTAGCAATTTTGCAGTTTATTACTGTAAAATTTAGCAATTTTGCAGCTTAGTACTGTAAAATTATCATTTTTTACAGTTTATTACTAAAACATTAGCTGTATAATACTGTAAAAACAACATTCATTCTTTGCAGCACATTGTAACATGTTTTAACTTGGTTCAAAAACTCAAATCTTAAGAACGTAATAATTTCTGCCCTTGCCAAATAAAACAAAACTACAACTAAACTAACTTAAAAGGAGTGGGAAAAAAAGGAAGTCACAACATAAATGTTGCAATTGTTTTTAGTTTTGTACGGACCCCCCAATACTTCAAGATCAACCGTTATTTACTGGCACATATATTGGCAATCAAAGCCCTCATGCCACTCTCCCTCCAAATGATTCTTTTCCTCCCATCAAGTGGCAGCAACCAGTAGGTTCATTAGACCACTGAAAATTGAGCTGCGATCGTTAAACCTGTCGTCGGTACAGGTTCGCTTTTCAAACTCGTTGATGCGCAACGCCTCTAGCTGATTTTTACTACGCATAAATCACACCCGGAAATGTGGTGAAACGGAGAACCATAAAAAGAGCGAGGCACCCCCTTAACAATGTCCTTACACGGGGCGTCAGAGTTTTATTCGACCTGAAAAAGCACTGCGTCCACATTTTTCTTCTTCTCCTGTCGTATTTCGTAACAGTCTTATTTTAGCTTGCACAGCTAAAGTGTCAAGAGAAACAAAAATTTGGGCTCTGCAGGTCTGTTCCTTGATGAGAATTGTTGCAAGTAATTAATTACCGCAGTTCAATCAACTACTGCAGTATATGAAGCAATGACGTTTGGGTGTTGTAAGAAATGAAATAAATGTTGCGTAACTGGACGTTTCCAAGAAGTATTTAATGATTATTACTTTAAAAAGAACTTCTTCCTAAAACGAAGAAGAAGAAATGATGAGTAAAATTTTAAATTACGTTCAATTTTGTTTGAAATATTTAAAAAAAATATATCCAAGAGAAGGAGTTTTAAATTACCACCAATTAGCATCAGTTGTTCGGGAATAGCTTTTTTGTCCAAATTTACGGAATGTTTCAAAAATGTTTGGCAGCAAGGCAGCGCAGACGTTATTTTCAACGAAATGGTATATCGAGAGGACATTTTAGATTGGAGCAAAGAGGATTACGAAGGATTTAAAATGGAATGAGAATTTTAAATTTCCTGTTATTTTATTTGTATTTAATTGCAACCAACATGGGTATAAAATTGCATCAAGTCATTTCTTTTCCAATTAAAGATGAGGTGCTTTCTTTTTGATAGAGAAATGAAAAGACAAAGAATCTATAAACGAATATATCATGTTACTACATGAGTCTTTAGAACGAAATGCTAAAGAAGACGTAATTGATTGCAAAGCTTTGCGATACATTATTGTCAACATATTTAATTGGTTTTTAAAAGCGTACTTTTTCCGTTTAAAGTTTGAAAAGTAAATTTATTTTGAAAATTATCAATGCATTCCATTTCAAATTAATAAAATTTAAAAAATTTTAGCTTTCTCCGAAAAAAAACAAAAAATCGTACAAGGGTTTTTTTCCGATTCATGATTACCAAGCTTTAAATCAATAAAAAATAAACGAGTTTTTTTTTATTTTTTTTAACCCAAAGTAAATTTAGTTTTACAAATTGCTGAATTCAAATGACGTGTCTGAGAAAATGTTGCTTTAAACTTCTTTAGCTTTTTGTTTCTCCTTATCTATTTTCTTTTAAAGTTAAAAATTTAAAAAGAAAATGTGCTTTATTTTTGAATCAACATCATGCTTCTGTATTTTTTTTTTTTTCAAAATGTAGCCAAGCTTTAAAGAAAACTAAAACGTGGCCCAGTAGTCTTAGGTTATTACAAACAAAATGTCCCATCAGCAACAATATCAAGAACGTGAAAAATGTTAGCGACAGAAAATTGCCCTTTTGGTTTACTTCGACTGCGAGTTTTCGTACCTATACATTGCGAAAATAAAATGTTGTTTTTACCGGAAAGTACAGCTAATTTTGTCATTACAGTCAAAATGCTAATTTTACAGTCATGAACCATAAAATTGCTAATTTTACAGTTTAATACTGTGAATTTTACAGCTTTAAACTGGAACCTTCGCTGCCAGTATTGCACTGTTTCTATATTACAGTATAATACAACTAATTGTATTTTAATAAACTGAAAAATTACTAATTTTAGTTTATTACTGGAACCTCAGCTGCCCTTATTATACTGTTGTTTTTACAGTATAACACAGCTAATTTTATGGTAATAAACTGTAAAACTACTAATTTCGCATTTTATTACTGTGCATTTTACCGTTTTAATTTAGATCCTCTGCTTCTAATATAATATAAAAACAACAGTTTATTTTTTGCTGTGTAGCAAAAGTACTAAATTTAGCGCAACAGAAAAGCTAGAATAAATTGGAAGAAGTAGGGGAAAGTGGTAATGAATGGGCCATGGTGATGAATGGGCCACTAACAAAATATGAAAAAGTATTTGCATGAATTTTTTTTTGATGCCACCAATAGATGTAGCTATTTGTTTTACTAAACTCATCCAATTTTCATTCGTTTGCGCTGAGCCATTTTCAAACTAGAGTGGCATGGTCAAGAATCTGACTAAAAAGTAAGTTTTTCCCCTTTTAGTAAAACATTTCCTAACTAAAATGTACCAAGTATTTCACTGCATACATATGTATAAGCTAGTCTTTCCATATCTATAAACTAATCTTAAGATGTATTTTGATGTTATCTAAATTCAATGCACTCAAAAAGAATTTTGAAATTTGGCCCATTCAACCCCATAGGTGTGGTTGAATGGGCCAAATTTATCAGTATAGAAGTTGGAACCGTTGCTGCAACTGTTCATACATTAAGTACATTGGGAGATAAATAATCGTTTTTAGCAAATAGTATATCACTGTTGGATTTTGTCCCTAAAAATTAGGGAACTAAAATAACTTTTTTCGCACATAAAACGGCATACATTTGGTAACATAAATAATTTTTTAATTTGGCCTTGAACCTATTTCATTCAGTGCCGTATTTACGTATGGGCTTAATGGGCTATAGCCTAGGGTGGCACGATTGGGGGGGGGGCACTTTTTCCATACAAAGTGCAGACCTTTTTTTTAGACAGTAGGAGGGCGGATCGGCCGCGAGAATCCGTTAATCAGTTAATTGAATTAAATACTGTTCTTTATTTAATAACACTGGAATGCTGGTGAAGTTTTTCATACATAAGTATTGAACTGCAGGGGAAAAAAAAGAAGATAAAGTATTCAAATGTAAAAATAATAACGCAAAAAAAAGAAAGAAAAAAAAAGTTAATAATTCGCAATATAAGTCGACTGCTAAAGACAAAAGGGAAAAAACTCTCTTTCAGCGTGATAGATGTCGCAATAACTGATTAATACGGATGTTTTCATCATCACTGTAAATGTATTCACATTTTTTAAGGATATTTTAGGTTCCATTAATAAAACATCGGCATTGAAAAAACATCGATGTTAGAAAAGAATCAACACCATAACATCGATGGTAAAAACATCAATGTATTAACAATGTTTCGAAAACATCGACATCGATGTCGCACCATTAAGTGTGCAAACGCTGTCGCTGCATCTGTTGGACTAGCACAGATTGTTTTAATATTATTGTTATTTCATTATTCGTTTACTTTATTCCAATTGCAAGTTGTTGAAAGGTCTAGTAACATTTTTTTTTTCATTTAAATCTTTCAACTAGTTTTAAAACTTTTAAAACTATTTTTGAAACAAATATGTGAAGATTATTCATTTCAAAAACTGTTTTAAATTTCGAAAGAAAGTTCTTAATGTAATTAAGTACTAAAAATGTTGATTTATATAAATGTAAGAGCAGATTTGTAGTAGTAAGAGTTGAGATTCGCAAAAGACGAATTTTTACCAATTGGCTAGTTGTTAACAACCAACCAATTTCATGTTTAACTAGCTGTGTGACCGGGCTTTGCACGGTTTACCTTGAAAATACACATTTTATGTCAAGTAAATAAAAAAGTTTTTTTTTTTTTACAACTCTGAAATTCAACACCTCAAAGGGGGGTTAGCAGTTTCAAAAGCCCAGGGTGTCCTCACGTCCAAATACGCCTCTGATTTCAGTTCTACCATTTTGTTAGTCAAAGCTGTTATAAAACTAATGCAGTAAACTTCCGATTATGTACGGTGTTGGTTATCCGCGGTTATCAGCCCCACTTCTGTTTTCATTTTTTGCGGTGATTTTGAGTGTGTTATTATTACTTTTTAGCAGTTAAAGATGTATTTTACATTCAATGTTAACGTTTTTACACTGTGAAGAACGAATGTTGCTTTCACAGTATAATACAGCTAATTTTATAGTAATAAACTGTAAAAATTGATAATCTAACAGTAATAAACTGTACAATTGCTAATTTTTCAGTTTATTACCGTGCATTTTGCAGTTTTAAACTGGAACCTCGGCTGCCAGTATTATACTACAAAAACAAGTTTATTTTTAGCAGTGGAGCTATAATTTAAATGTTTGCTCGATTGGCAATGACTTTTTCAGCTATGGTATACACTAGTATTGTTCTTTGTCTATCTATCGGATTATTCACCATATTCGCTCATCTACGGTTACCATAACACCCTATTCCACGGATAAGCAGGAGTCTACTGTATTTATTTACATGCATATCATACTTTGCAGACCCTGGCAGCATAATCACTCACTGTGAGTATTTAAATCACTCACAAAAGATAAATACTGAAGAAAATATAAAAAAAATAACATTTGTTAAAACGCACAACACAAAAAGATTCCCTAGCAGAATAATCTAATCGGCCGATGATCGGCCATTCATCGAAACCCTATGAAATTCTCATCGGCCGATGATCGGATTCGATGAGTTCTCATCGGAAATTGCTCCAATATGTATCATCGGCCAAACAGAATCCGAGCGCAAAATCCGATGCGTTTTGCTCGAAATACGATGAGATTTGGAGCAATTTACGAGCAGTGCAGTCCCGTGCCGATGAATTTAGTATCAATTTTGGATGCTCGGCTTACTTTCATCGGGAAAGTTGATCGGAAGGATATCGCTTTCCGATGAAAAGTAACTCATCGAAAACCGTGCTCGGATACTGATCGGAACGATGTCATCGTGCTTTACGGGATCAGTTTACGGGGAGTTGATCGGCCGAGCAAAATCCGATGAGTTGATGCTACTTAGGTATGTTGATATTTGTGCCCGGTTAAGGAGCTACTAATGTCAAGAACTATCAATAGACACTCACAATGTTCAATAACAGTATTTTTCTTTAACAGCAAAGCGTATGAAACATTAAGTGAAAAAAACTGAGTTACAAACAAGTTTAAAATAATAAGCTAAAGTGTAATAGTTTAATGCAATATTTTCTCAGACACGTCATTTGAATGCAGCAATTCGTAAAACTCCATTTACTTTGTGTAAAAATTAACTAGTTTATTTTTTAATGATTGAAAGCTTGGTAATTATGAATTTAAAAATAAACCTCCTGCGGATATTTTCTTTCGGAGAAAGCAAAAAAAAAAATTAAATTTTTATAATTTAAAATTGAATCCACCCATTCAATTATTTTCCAAAGTAATGTTCCAGATAAGATTGACGTTTTTATTTTTCTTCTTTTATTTCCGTCGTAAATTTTGAGGTTACAATGATTTAAAAGGTAAAATTTCTCTCTTTGTGAGTAATGTCATCTGACCAATTAGTTTTAAACGTCAAATATATGTTTAAAATATGCAAGTTGAAAGATACTTCTTTGTTTAACTAAGATCGTGGTACCTCTTTTGCGTACAAATGTATTTCAAAGCAATATATTGAAAAAGCTTTCTAAATTTTGAGGAAATAAATCATGAATAGTAATATTTTTCTTTGAACTGTTTTATTTTTTTTATTAACAAATTACTTTTATGTACTGGAAACCTCAAACTGGCACCACTCTTTTAAACGTCTTTATTATTTCCTTTCTTAAATATATATATATTTTTAAAATTTTTACAGGAAAGCAGAATAAACAGACGACAATATTGTCATGTAACTTCTATAGGGGGTGTCAGTGACTACAAGACATGATAAACAAAAATATAATTTTGATTTTAACTCTCCCACTCAGACGCCTCCAAAGTTCGCCAAGTACTTAAACCCATCAGCAAGTTTGAAAACAAGTCCAAGATGGCTCCCGCTACGAAAGTTTCCCGCGTAAATTGAAACTTCCCGGCGTGAGAAAATACTGATAAAATTGCGGGATCACACCTCGCGTCTCGCCAAGAAATGTTTCTTCACCGAAATTTAGAAACCAATCCCCCCTTATGAGAGGAGTAGCGGTGTAATGAATATGTTACCCCACGTCGGGCCGTGCCATTAAAGATTTAACGCGTTTTCTTCTCCAACATTCTCTTTAGTGGCGCGCGCCTCTAAAACAAACATTATTCCAAAGTGGAGCTGCTATTATTGGAGTCATAAAAAGTGGTGCTCATTTCTCAGGCGCGACGTTTTGTTGTTTTCCCATTAATCTGGTCGGACGGGATCACTCGCCACGGTAAATCTTCTTCCGTTTTACGTTGCTCTTCTTTATTCCCCCGCGTTTAATTTTCCAAGCTATAAAAATTCACTGCGACTATTCCCACATGCACAAGACTTTGTAATCAAAACTTTCCCCCAAAGAAACGAATGTGCCGGCGATCCAGAGGAGGATATTAATGGTCTCTAATCAAAGTGCAATGCAGTGACACTAGAAATGAATGTGCTCTTTTTTATTGTTTTTAAATTTTTTGTGTGCAAGATGTTTTGAATGTCCAGCAACATATTTTAAAAAGTATAAGAATCTAATTGAAACGATTTGCATTTACGAGTACAAATCGGTTAGTAGTATAGTGTCTGGTGTCTGAATTTCAAGAATAAGATTTGACTCCATTGCCAGGTTTTAGTTTTGTCGAAAATTGTTTTAAATGTACAGCGACACATTTCAATAGGTGACCATATGTCCCTGGGGTCCCAAAACCGATAAACCGTTCAAACGGTAGGTGCGGCGGACCTCAGGGTGTCAAAATGTCAAAAAAAAAAAAGGGTGACCATTCGAACTAATGACGTAAGACCTAGAAATTCAGTTAAAATACATGTTAGTAGAAATTGATTCCATGAATTTTCCAAGCTGTAAAAATTCACTGCAACTATTCCCACATGCACAAGACTTTGTAATCAAAACTTTCCCCCAAAGGAACGAATGTGCCGGCGATCCAGAGGGGATATTAATGGTCTCTAATCAAAGTGCAATGCAGTGACACTAGAAATGAATGTGCTTTTTTTTTTATTATTATTTTTAAATTTTTTGTGTGCAAGATGTTTTGAATGTCCAGCAACATATTTTAAAAAGTATAAGAATCTAATTGAAACAGTCTTCATTTACGAGTAAAAATTGGTTAGTAGTATAGTGTCTGGTGTCTGAATTTCAAGAATAAGATTTGGCTCCGATGCCAGTTTTTAGTTTCGTCGAAAAAAATTTTAAATGTACAGCGGCACATTTTAATAGGTGACCATAAGAATCAATGACATTAGACCTAGAAATTCAGTTAAAATACACGTTAGTAGAAATTGATTCCATGAATTTTCCAAGCTGTAAAAATTCACTGCAACTATTCCCACATGCACAAGACTTTGTAATCAAAACTTTCCCCCAAACAAACGAATGTGCCGGCGATCCAGAGGGGGATATTAATGGTCTCTAATCAAAGTGCAATGCAGTGACACTAGAAATGAATGTGCGTTTTTTTATTATTTTAAATTTTTTTGTGTGCAAGATGTTTTGAATGTCTGGCAACATATTTTAAAAAGTATAAGGATCTAATTGAAACGGTCTGCATTTTATAGTAAAAATCGGTTAGTAGTATAGTGTCTGGTGTCTGAATTTCAAGAATAAGATTTGACTCCATTGCCAGTTTTTAGTTTTGCTGAAAATTGTTTTAAATGTACAGCGACACACTTCAATAGGTGACCATACAAACTAATGACATTAGACCTAGAAATTCAGTTAAAAGTCTCGTTGGTAGAATTTCAATTGTTCCGTTTTCCAATCGAGATTAGTAGAATTTATTCTTTATGCCTCAATATAAAAAGTTTCATTTTCATTTTTTTCCATAAAATACTTGTTTGAATATTGTTTTAAATATACAGCAACCGGTTTTTAAAAAAGAACAAATATGCTGGCAATGGAAAAAGAAACAAAATTAAAGGGCTATTTACTAGAATTTGAATCGTTTCATTTCCCAATCTATAAAAAAAATATTTGTACTTTTATCGAAAAAATATTGTATAAAAATTGTTCCAAATGTAGTGCAACACATTTTAAAGAACAAAATTATCCTTGGCTTAAGGGTGGTAATATGCTGTTTAATGGGGGGGGGGGGGTTCAAAATGTTGTAAATAATAGGTAAAAAATAGCAGCATGTCCAAAACTTATGTGAAAGGCTAGTTAGTAGAATTTGCATGGCTAAGTTTTCCGAGATTTAAAAAAAATACAGTAAATACCCCCTCATGTATCACAAGAGTCGCTCTGTCATAAAATATTTATTCAAGGAAACGAATGTGCTGTCAATCTGAAGGAGATATTAATAGTCCCTAATCAAAGTGCAATGCAGTGAAACTGGAAATGACTATTTTTTATTGGTCTACAACAGTGGTGGCCAACCCGCGGCACGCGTGCCGCAATGTAGCACGGCAGAGCAGTAGCAGTGGCACGCCAACCCTTTTTGAAAAAACTCCAAAATTGATAAAAAAATGTCGATCTCAAAAATATTGATAAAAACTAAACTGACAAATATTATGACGATTAAGTGTCAGGAGGCTGGGCTTACAAATTGTCTGAACTACAATATTGCAAAGTACTTAACGCTAGCTTCGGACATAAAACAAAAATTGTAGCTCTTGAAACGAATGAAACTTTCGATGCTGCAGAATAGATTCTTGATCTGTAATAGTTTCACGGGTAATGAAATTTTATAAAAAAGCTAATTCTGCAACTAAAACTAAGAAACCAGATTGGACGAAATTCGGTATGGTTGCACAAATGACGATCTTTAAATATTTTTGTTAAATTGCTTGAAAAAAATTTGAGAGAAAAACTTCAAATGTATCATCGAAATTATTTATCACAAACTCATTGCCAAAGAATGAGACTTTTTCTCTGCTGGTGACCCTGTAGAGTTCACTGTATCAACAAACTACGAATTAGAGCTCCGAACGTTTTGTGAACTTTTCCCAGGAGAAAGAGGAGAGCATGGCAAGTTACTCCTCCATTCAAATGTGCAGTAAGCTGTCCAAAGGAAAAATAGTCATATGATTTTAGAATTTTAGGGAGTGTGTTTTTTAAAATGTCTAGAAGGGAAGCAATGAGGACTTACTTAGGAAGGAAGAATAGCAATTGAATTTAGCTATTTCATCTCTTATTATCCGGCGTTTAAGTAATTTAAATTTAAAATTGTACAAAGAACTATTATAGGCCATCTACATTCTTTATGATGAAACTTCAATTTTCTTTCTCTCTACTTTTGCGAAAAAAGAATAAAACATCAAATTTAATACTGAAAGTATTAACCCAAATTTAATATTTTTCCAATGATGTATGGAGAAAATTTTATACCTATTTTTAGTATACATTCAGTTTTAGGTTTGATGATTTTTAGGATGATAAAAAAAATGCTGATCTTTTCAAATTCTTTGTCTCTTTCTCTGCAAGACACTTCTTGTTACACTTCTGAAATCCAAAGCAGAATTACTGACCTTTTGCATTGGTAATCAACTGTAAAAGCTTACTCCAACAGAAAGTCATCCACGTTAAATAGAAATTTGGAAATTTGTATCAACAATTTTTTTTTTACATTTGCACATTTTAACTGTCTGATGCTATTGTAAATTTGGTTCAAAATAGGTTTCGAAACAAATATTTTTTGTTATGAATGCAGAAAAATCTAAATACTATTGAATATTAATTGATAGCAGTTAAAACATTTAAACTTCTTAGGATTCTCAAGAAGTAATCCTAAAATTAAAGACTTGGTAAAAAATATGCAGACTCATAAATCACATTAAGTACAGACTGTTTAGTTTTTAGAATGGAATGTTAATGTTATTTGTTTCTTTTTTAAGCATAAGCCAACTGACAGAACTTATAAAAGTGATTATTAACGATAACTCTTAAGTTCGGACTTGTTTTATCTTTATCATTATTTAGATTTCAATTACCCAGATTTACTAGAAAAAATGTTTCATTTGTGTAAGAATTACATAGTCAGCCAACCTAAAATATGCAATACACCACCAGCTCTTTTATTCCATCCATGGACTGCAGTTTCGTGCTTGTTATGCACTCATCAGCATGGTTGGTTGGTTGTTTTGAGTTTATTGGCGCAAGAGCCTTTATAGGCTATACTGCGCCAAACAATAACCCATAAAGCATACAAAATTTTAAAAATGTTTTAAAACACACTCATAGATGAAGTTTAAAATTCAAACTAATCAAGATGAAGAAAAGACTAAAAATTTTTAGTAAAATCAGAAATGTATAAAAAACGAAGACAAAACACTCATGACAAAGATAAAACCACTAAATTAGAGAAATAAAACCAATTTCATGTAAAAATGGAAACAGATTAGGATGGGGTGGATCCCCTAGTAATTTCGTCAGAGATGGATAAAAATAATTAAAATGTTTAAAACGTATGTGATTAAAATTTGGGCAGTTACATAAAATGTGCAACACTGTCTGATTTACATTGCAGTTAAGACATGTAGGTGTAGGTTCGCGGCAAAAAAGATATTTATGCGTAAATCTCGTGTGACCAATGCGAAGCCGAGATATTATGACTTGGTCCCTTCGTTTAGCCCTTAAGGATTTAAAGCCTTTGGTCAGTGGCTGGATGGAGTGCAATTTATTTTGCGTTTCTCCATCCCAGTCACGCTGCCATGAAATTTTAAGGCAGTCTGTAACGTTATTTATAATGTCTTCATAGGGTACGAGATTTTCTGCATAGGAACTTGCCGTCTTGGCAGCTGTATCGGCTGCCTCATTTCCTGTAATGCCTACATGGCCGGGTATCCAACAAAAAATAATATCGAATTTGTTATCTTTTAGACTATTGTATAAGTGAAAAGATTGAATAACTAATGGGTGACTATTGTTATTGCAGTTAATGAGAGCGTCTATTGAGCTCTTCGAGTCTGTGTATAAAATCCATTTTTTATAATTTGATTCTGCTATTGTTTTTAAAGATGTGGTTATGGCTTTTATTTCCGATGTGAAAACAGAGCAAGTTTTATTTAATCGTTGTGCGATTGTTTGGCCATCAATTACTGCTGCGAAGCCGACGTGATCATTTGCTTTCGATCCGTCGGTAAAAATTTCGTTATGTATAAAATATTTTTGCTTCACATCATTGTAGATCTGTAGGTAGACTGAATCGGGTGTAGTATCTTTTTGATATTTACTGAAATCATGAAGAACAGAAAAGTTGCACTCATTCCATGGCTCAATTAGTTTTGTTGCGTTGTAAGTATCAAAATCTGTAATTTGTAAGTCATTAAGTGCCTGTCGCATTCGGATCCCAAATGAAGGAGTGACCGAGGGACGACGTAAAAACAAGTCTGTATTTGACGGATGGAAAATATCTAAATGCAAGGGATGGTTTACATTCTGTTTGATTTTGAAATAGTAATTTAGAGAAAGTTTCAGTCTTCTATTTTGAAGTGATGGTTCGTGCGCTATAATATATAAGCTGTTAATCGGAGAGGTTCGAAAGGCACCTGTAGAAATACGTAGCGCCTGGTGATGTACAGTGTCCAGAGTTTTAAGATAGCTTTTAGCGGTTGAGCCATAAATTTGACACCCGTAATCAAGTTTTGAGCGTATTAGAGCCCTGTAAATTCTTAACATAGAATCTGTGTCAGCACCCCAAGAAGTGTTAGCCAAGACTCGAAGTATGTTTGATTTTAAAGTACTTTTCTTTTTTAAATCTTGCAAATGTGGAATAAATTTGAGTTTATTATCCAGGGTGATCCCGAGAAATTTTCCTTGTTCTCTTACAGATATCGGTTGATTATTTATGAGAAGATTTGGTTCGGGGTGAAGACCTCTTTTACGGCAGAAATGGATACAGAAGGTTTTTTGAGTTGAGAATGAAAAGCCATTTTCTTCTGCCCATTGAGAAACTTTATTGATAGCCATTTGGAGCTGTCTTTCAATGGCACTCATGTTTGTTGACGAGAAAGAAATTTGAAAGTCATCCACGAACATAGTACCCTTGACAGCAGGGGGAAGTTGTTCAATTAAGCTATTGATAGCTATGAGAAAGAGAGTTACGCTCAGCACACTTCCCTGGGGTACTCCTTCCTCTTGGAAGAAGGTGTCTGACAGGGCTGACTTGACACGTACGCGAAAAGTTCGATGTTTAAGGAAATTGGAGATAAAAATGGGTAGATTCCCACGAAACCCATACTCATGTATAGTTTTGAGTATCCCATATCTCCAGGTACGGTCATATGCTTTTTCCATGTCAAAAAATACGCTCACAAGATGTTTACGTTTTAGGAATGCTTCTCGGATTGATGTTTCTAGAACCATTAGGTTGTCTATGGTGCACCTACCGCGTCTGAATCCGCTTTGATGTGAAGCTAGTAGATGATTCAACTCCAGAGTGTACATTAGTCTGGTGTTGACCATTCGCTCCATCAATTTGCAAAAACAACTAGTTAGAGCAATTGGTCTGTAACTTTCGGGTTGATTGGGATTTTTGTTTGGTTTAAGAATAGGCACAACAGTTGCTTGTGTCCAGAGTTTTGGGAAACAGTTTTCAGACCAAATCCTATTAAAAAGATGCAAGATATTGTTTAAAGAGAGTATGCTTAATTTTTTTAACATCATATTATGGATATCATCTGGACCAGGTGTAGTGTTTTTGGCTTTTTGTAAGGCACTATTTAGTTCTGTAAAAGTAAAATTTGTGTTGTATATTTTAAAAGAATTTGAGTTAAAATTAAGTGATTTTCGCTCTTTAAGCGTTTTAAAAGCAAGAAATTTTTGGCTGTAACTATCTGCCCTAGAGACTTCTGCTAAATAAGTCCCTAAGCAGTCGGCCACTTCTTTAAGATCAGATAGCGTTTGTCCATTTTTCTCCAGAATGGGAGCACAGCTTGTTTTATAATTTCCAGCGATTTTCTTAATTTTATTCCATACGATTTTAGATGGAGTGGATGTCGTGATTGTGCTGACATATGTACGCCACGAGTCCCGCTGGCTTTTCCGCCGAATCCTTCGAGCTTCAGCACGCGCTCGTTTGAGTGCCACAAGATTCTGCGTGGTAGGATATCGACGAAATGTGCTCCAAGCTTTTCTCTGATTTTTATAGGCTTTCTGACAATCAGAGTTCCACCAAGGCTTAGGAAATTTGATCCTGCCTTTAGTGGTTCTTGGAATGGCAATGTTCGCTGCATTTAGGATAATGTCTGTTACTCGGCTTACCGCTACATCAATGTCAGTTTCATTCACTACTTCCGATGTTATTTCTGCCAACTGGGTAAATGCTGCCCAATCAGCTCGATCAAGACGAAAACGGGCTTGCTGCTGCTCATTATAGCTGCAGCGTCCAGTAAAGGTTAACTTGATCGGGAAGTGGCCACTGGTGTAGAAGCCACCTTCCACCTCAAAATCCCAGAGTGGCAGAAGCGAAGGTGAGCATATTGACAAATCGATGGCATGGTATGTCTGCGTAGGAAGATGGAAATATGTATTTTCACCGTTGTTAAGGATGCATAGATCGTTGTCACCAATAAAATTTTCTATTATCAATCCTCTGGTGTTTGTGTCTGGACTCCCCCATAGAGGATTGTGGCCATTGAAATCCCCCAAGATGACAAATGGGGTCGGGAGTTGATCTATTAATGTCTGCAATTCCACGCTTCTCAAATCGTACGAAGGTGGAATATATACAGAGCAAACTGTGATGAGCGAGTGAAGGTGAACACGCGCGGCTACTGCCTGAAGGGACGTGTTGATGTTGAGCTGGCTAGATGCATAATCAGTGGAGATTAGCATCGCCACTCCTCCACAACGACGATCACCTGACAAGCAGTCCTTGCGGTGTAAATCAAAACCTTTCAACCTCGGTCTATCAACAGGCGACAAGAATGTTTCTTGCAGACAAAAAATGGCCGGTTGGTGTTTTTCGACAAGATCTTTGACGTCCGCGACATTATGCGAGTAACTCTGACAATTCCAAGATAGAAGGTTTAGGGCCATGGAGAGAAAAAGGAGAAAAAACGGCCATAAGAAAGAAGGGCAACTCATTTCGATTGGACGTCCGTCCATCCTTCATCTTCGGATGACGGAATTTCTTTAAATTCCACGTCCTCTACTTCATCATGAATGCAGTGATGAAGAGATTTAGTAAGTTTTACTTGCTTGCCAGGAAGCAAGAAGTCCTCTTTTTTAAAACCAAAATATTTAGGAGGCCTCTGTTTAGAGGTTGCTCCAATTTTGGCACGCGCTTGTATAATTTTCTTTTTTTCAGTGCATTTTTTCGAAGTTTGTGTCTTTGGCATATTTGAAAAGAGTAATTCAGCTGGTTTTATATTTACCATTTGTGTTTCTTTATTTTCATTTATTTTTTTCGGGGATGTTTTTGTACTATTGGATTGTTTTTGTGTAGTCTTGGGTTTGTAAGTTTGAACAGTACTAATTTGGGTTGGTGCCTCTGTTTGTGTGCTGGAACTTTTAACAACCTTTTTAATTGCTGCAGCATATGATAATCCAGTTGTAGGGGTACGAGAGTCAACAATTTTTCGTGCCTCAGGATATGATACATTTTGGGTCGTTTTTATGATTTGAATTTCTTTCTCAAGGATCCATTTAGAGCATTTTTTGGAATAAGAGGCATGGTCCCCCTTGCAGTTGACACATTTAAATTCCTTCGTACATTCATTGCTATCATGGCCGGGCTCAGAACATCTGGCACAAGCAGCTGTTCCACGGCAGGATAGCTTGGAATGACCGAAACGTTGACATTTAAAGCAACGAAGAGGGTTCGGAATGTATGGTCGAACTGGGCATGAGAGGTATCCAGCCTTGACACGTGAAGGGAGGTTAGGAGTACTAAACGTTAAGATGACATGTTTAGTTGGCAATATTTCTCCATTACGTTTGATGGTTATTCTTTTTACTCCGCTTACGTGCTGGTCTATCATCTCCTCCAAAATCTCCTTCTCCTGAGTATAGAGAAGGTCAGGCTCCGAAATGATTCCCCGAGAAAAATTTAAGGTGGCGTGTTCGGAAATAGTGATTAAATATGAACCAATTTGTTTCATGGACATTAAGGATTTAATTTGACTTTTATTTTTAATTTCTAGAAGAAGATCTCCACTGCGTAATTTTTTTACTGTTTCAAATTCACCTATTTGATTTACAAGCGCTTTGTTGATGAGGAATGGGGATACTTTGGAAAGATTTAAATTTGGATCACTACGTTTAATAATAAAGAACTTCGGATTATGTGGCGAAACATTCTGACGCTCCCCTCGAGGGGGAGGAGGGTTTTTATTTTCTGAATCCATAAGCGGACCGGAGAACTGGGGGGAAAAGACGGGGTCGAGCCCCTGCGTAGCCCCCCTACACAGGGGTAAGGCTGCATACGACAGGGTTCGCCGGCTAGCCCTGAAGTCTCCCGTTAGCGATACCGCTTGGCCCCGGTACCACGCAGCCATCGGCACGGTTGACACACCTTGGCTTGGGTTTTTGTTCCGAAATTTGGTAAGTGTGATGAGGGAAGGAAGGAGAAACAAATCCCTTCCCGCCGATATTCTGTTTGAGCAACTGGGGGTCACGACTCCGCCCAAGAGCTCGCCCCGAACTCACCACACCGCAAGCCCCCCCACCACGACAAGGTAAACGGACAACGGGGGGGTCATCAGCATGGAATAGGAATTAAACGAGCCGGCGGCAAAAATCATCTTTTGGAGCAAAGAGACTGGTAACTAATGTGAAATTAGAACACCAGCAGGTTTCTGCCTTAGCCCTGGCTTAGGAGCGGTTACTTACTGCTTTATACCTGAGCTTTGCCTCAAAATTTTCAAGTTGTACTGTACTAAATGCGGTCGTTGGTGTTCTAATTTCACATTAGCTACCAGTTTTGTTGGCTCTCTTTGCTCTAAAAGAAGATTTTTACGTTCAGCTCGTTTAATTCCTACTCCATGTTGATAAGTTCAAAACAAGCACGAAACTGCAGTCCATGGATGGAATAAAGGAGCTGGAGGTGTATCGCATGTTTCTGCCTTAGCCCTGGCTTAGGGGCGGTTACTTACTGCTTCATACATAAAATCTATTTTGAACTTTTTTTAAATTTTCAGTTTGTTGGAAAAATACAATGTGGCACGCTGAGCTTTTTCTCTCCACATAGTGGCACCTTTTCTGAAAAGGTTAGCCATCCCTGGTCTACAAGATTTTTGATATTCACGCTGCATATTTTAGCAGTTAAACAGCTCTAACAGGTCCTCATTTGTGCTCTGTGTCGAATGAATACTTTAAGTGCTGCACATTCATTTTTTTTTTTAAAGTTTTGTGGAGAAAGCTTATAAAAATGCTTTTTTAATACAAAGTTTCATCTTAAAACTAGCTGTCGTGGCCGTCACGAAACTTTCTTCTATATCTATCTTATGAATTCCAGTTACAAAATAAAATACGTACTCGCCCGAATAACTGGAGACAGCTCCAATTTCCCAATTATCGTAATAACCCTGCAAATGCAGAATCAATGAGCGAAATTGGAAATCATTGCAAAAGCCTTGTTTAGATTAATTGCAAACATTTTATTTGTTAGTAAAAAGAAATTGGCAACAGTTAAAAATTTCAAATCATTGAAAGTTTTCAGCTGTTTTGATAATTAAATATCAAAACAGCGCGTGAAAGCGATTTTTTAATGAATTAATTTTTCGCATTGTTGACTAAGCGCAAAAATCACCCCACCCTCCCCCTGGGGCGATTGGCGCCAAAATTTAATCGATGCTTGCTTCCATATTGGGTTAGTGTTATTCCAAATTTCATTCAAATCGCAGCAATATTTCCCGAGATACAGTAGGTGCAATGACAAAATAAGCACTTTTGATTGCTCCACCCCCTTTGAGATATTGACACACAAATTGAATCAGCACCTGTACTCAATAGGGTCTACCTATGGACCAATTTTCGTTTGATTCCGCCGGTTACTTCCTGAGATATAGCAGTCACCCCCGCGCAGAACACGTGCGATTGCTCCACTCCCCTTCGAGATATTGACAAACAAATTGAATCAGCACTTGTACTCAGTAGGGTCTACCTATGGACCAATTTTCGTTTGATTCCGCCGGTTACTTCCTGAGATATAGCAATCACCCCCGCGCAGAACACGTGCGATTGCTCCACCCCTCTTGGAGATATTGACAAACAAATTGAATCAGCACCTGTACTCAGTAGGGTCTACCTATGGACCAATTTTCGTTTGATTCCGCTGGTTACTTCCTGAGATATAGCAATCACCCCCGCGCAGAACACGTGCGATTGCTCCACCCCCCTTGGAGGAATTCGCTAAAAAAAGTCAGGTGCACCAGTTCACATGGTGGTACATATGTGCAAAAATTTTTGTTCGATTTCATGCAGTAGTTTTTGCTCTAGCGCGGCCACAAAAACTGGTCACACACATACAGACTCACACACACACAGACAGACAGACAGACAGACATTTTCCAAAAATGGTCGAAATGGACTCAGCGCACCTCAAAACGTGCAAATCCGTCAAAATTCGACATTCGAAAATTTTCACGAAACCAATACTTTCTTCTATATATTAAATATAGAAGAAAGTAAAAAAGGAAGGAAAAGAAAACAAAATCATACAATGTAATGCCATTCAAACCTCAGACACAATCAGTTGCAAATTCTCATACGATTACTTTTCTAATAACTTCGTGACACACATTGCACTTAAAAATATTGTGATAATATTTTTAAAATTAAAACATGGATGTACATGATTTTGTGATACACACGTTCTAATAATATTTTCAAATATGTTAAACCTTATATTCGTCATTTCGGGCTTAAAAAAACTGAAAAACGTAAAATATAAATATGATTAAATTAAGTACCGAAGAAAAAGTTACAAATGCATTCTAGAATGTTTTTTTTTTTTTTTTTTATGTTTTCTAAAAGTTCAGATGTGCTTTCCAGCTCTTGGATACTAAATAACTTTCCTCTCTAGCGTTACTTTTTTTCTTTTTGCATTAAAGCTTTCTGTTTAATTCTGACAATGAAAGTGTAGTATCTAATCTTAAAAAGAAACTTTAATTAAAACTATACAAAGCAACATATTAAAATACACCTAATTCAGTCCACATTGTGTACACAATACCCTTAACGGATATTGTTTTTAATTATGACGTTTTTTTACAGTAACATTTTGGGAGTCAATTTTAATTTTAATAAATGACTCGAGTATTGGGAACGAAATATTTGAAATTCGAATTAATTAGTAGGTTTCTATTTTAATTAAAAGTATTTTTAATTGGAATCTAGATGCAGTCTCTTAATTTTAGTTTCAAGTATTTTTCAGGAGCATAACATTATACGTCAGTATGTTTTTACAACTTGGTGTCTCATATGTTTACTTATTCAATTACTCAAAGCACTTTAAAACCTAAATAATATATATCTAATTTAAAAAAACTTTATTGGGAGGAAGTTTCACTTTAGAGATTTTATATCATATCACGTCGCAGGTTTATGTGGTTTAAGGTTTAAGCCAGGCCCGTCATTTAGGGGGGGGGGTCAATCCCCCCCCCGACTTTGGGAAATCAATGTATTGACATATAAGTAGGCGTGGTTTTTGCTACTTTTTGGTAAAGTTTACATTGTGTATAGACCCTTTGCCCCCCCTCCCCCGGAAAATTTCGAAATGACGTCCCTGGTTTAAGCGTATTTATTGCATTGAAACAAATTTCCATCTCTAAACATTATAAATATATATTTGGTGCATGTGTTGTTTGTCTACGTGTGTTTTGTCTACGTCTAGAGTACGTCAATGTCTTACTGGCCCAACTGTACCATTAGTCTTTGAATTTGATAAACTACGAGTCCCGGCGGTTTTAATTTTGGAGCGATGTTTAATTTAATTATTTAATTTTATTTCATTGTTATATATATATTTTTAAGTTTTTTTATCTTCTTTAGTTAACTTTCATCTTAATTGCGTTTTAAAGGAGACAATTTTAGGGGGACAGGAAATTAATGGCATATTTTCAATGAATCATTTGATAAAATTCTTTATTTTAAATCAACGAGGTAATTGAAGATTTTGGGAGATGAAGGGGGTTATATGACAAAACAGAAATTGCGAGTAATTAAAGTTCAAAGTTTTGTTGTTGTAGTTGTTGCATCTTTCTTGTTTTCTGGTTTTGTCGTTAGTGTGCGTATGAAATTGGTCTAATGACATCTTTTTTTTTTTTTTTTTGGTGTACCAAATTTTATTTGCTTACCATTGTCCAGAGTGTTAATTTTTTGAAATGTAACATAACCCTTTCATCCTCCAAGTCCTTCAATTATCCTCTTCATCAAGGGCATTTGCCATCTGGTAGTAAATTTTGAAGCCCGGATAGAACAAAAAAAAAGGTTTGGAGCAAACTATCATGAAATGGCATTTTGAACACAAGTCAAATTTTCAAGTTTTTGTGAAAAAAAGTGCTTTAGCAATCGGAAGAAGAGAAATCCGACTGCTTCGTCCATAATACTGACTTGACATTACGCCATCTGATTTCTCTTTATTGCAATCTATATATGGCAAAAAAAACCCTTGAAAATTTGACTTATATTCAAGATGCCATTTCAAGATATTTTGCTTCAAAAATTTATTTTTCCCCATCTATCCTTGATTTAAAACTTACTTCTAGATGACAAAAGGCATTGATAATGAGGATAATTACATCGTGGATTTAAAAAAAAAAAAAAAAACTTTTAACTTTTTTCTTCTGGAATGTGTGTACTGTGGAAGTCGGATTTCCAACCAAATAACGGTACAGTTGGAAAAAAAGTCAGCTCACTTAAAATTGCCAGCTTAGCTCGCACAAGACGACAACAACAAGAACAACAACACGGATAAGTTAACGCACCAGACACAAAAATATAATTAAATAGGGTATTCGATGTACCAGAGTGTTAGTTTCAAAGCTCTTATTTCCCGGTAAATTTAATCAAGAATGAACTTCGGTAACGTACCAGAAGGTAGACTTCCCACCAAATGACAGTACAGTGAAAAACCAAGTCAGCTCACTTAAAATTGACAGCTTAGCTCGCCCAAAACAACAACAACAAGAACAACAACACGGATGAGTTGAGACATCAGACACAAAAATATTATAAAATAGGGTGTTCGATGTACCAGAATGTTAGTTTCAAAGCTCTTATTTCCCGGTAAATTTAATCAAGAATGAACTTTGGTAACACACCAGAAGGTAGACTTAAATTTATAAGTTCAAAAATAGATTTCTCACCTCATGATTAATTTTACCTAAAATGTTTATTATGATATCATTTATAACTCATATGAAATTATATGCAATAAGCCAAAGGGTACATTTTGTTCTTTGACATTTTCGCGCTGAATATGAATTGATTATTCTGTTTCTTCCACTGCTTAGATTTGTTACAAAATTGCTATATTTCAAGATATTTAAGACCGGAATCAAAAATTTATTTTCTACAGTTGAAAAAGTTTTCTTTCGAATCTCTAAAATAGGCACGTCTTTCCAACAAAAGCCATCTTTTTAGATGGCACCATATAGTTTCAGATTTCAATAAAACCCCACGTAGGTTGAGGAACAAGTTCCACATAAACCATTACGAAAATCCAGGAAAACATTCCTGACCTTTTGTGCGTGTTCAGCGGTGTGCTGAGTTATTTGCGCAATGATATTTTTGAGATTACGATTTTGTTATTATCTGCGTGATTTTCGTGAGTTTAGGGTTTGATATATTTTGGTTTACACTCTGATCGCGGATTTCGGAATATTTTATGTGATTTTTATGTCTCATGTTCTATTTTTGTTTGGCTTTTAAATATTGTATCATTCATGTAATATTTATCTTTATCGTAGCACTAATTTCAAATCTTTGCAAACTATATCTACAATAGGTTTTATATTTTAAATTTAAAGTTAAAAAAAATAAATATGCTCCAATTACAGTCATTTGAGAAAAGAAAACTTTACCAGCTTAAAGAAATGGGGTAAGAGAGAGACATGATCCATTTTTTTCTTTTTTCTTTCTTTTTTTTTTGTTCTTTTTTGTTTTTCGAAAACGCAACACAATAGTTTATATTTAAAAGCTTAACTAATTTTGATGACATAAGATTACAATGGAAAAATATAAATGTTGTTTGTACAGTATAATGCAGCTAATTTTGTAAAAATTTTACGGTAATAAACTGGAGAAAATGCTAATTGTATAACAGTAAAGTAAAATTACTAGTTTACAGTTTATTACCGTGCATTTTACAGTTTTAGACTGGAACCTCTGCTACCAATATTGCATTATTGTTTTTACAGAATAATATAGCTAAATTTTACGGCACTAAACTAAAATTACTGACTCGACAATAAGAAACTGTAAAATTAGCAATTTTACAGTTTATTTCTGTAAAATTAGCAATTTTATAGCTTAGTACTGTAAAAGTAGACATTTTACTGTTTATGACTGTAAATTAGCAATCTTTACAGTTTATTACTATAAAATTAGCTGTATTATATTGTAAGAACAATATTCATTTTTTTACAGTGTTTGAATATAAATAAATTACTCTAATTCTACCACAGCTTAGATTTGTTACAAAATTGTTACATTTTAAGATATTTAAGACCGGAAACAAAAATTTATTTTCTTTAAAGTTTTATCTCTAATCTCTAAAATAGGC
Organism: Uloborus plumipes; assembly: GCA_038373865.1. Lineage (NCBI taxonomy): Eukaryota > Metazoa > Arthropoda > Arachnida > Araneae > Uloboridae > Uloborus > Uloborus plumipes. The sequence continues at coordinate 100,999 of JAXGGA010001435.1, forward strand.
ACGTCTTTCCTACAAAAGCCATCTTTTTAATTTCAGATTTCAATATAGTTTCAGATTTCAATAAAACCCCACATAGGTCGAGGAACAAGTTCCACACAAACCATTACGAAAATCCAAGTAAACATTCCTGACCTTTTGTGCGTGTTCAGCGGTGTGCTGAGTTATTTGCGCAATAATATTTTTGAGATTACGATTTTGTTATTATCTGCGTGATTTTCGTGAGTTTTGGTTTTAATATATTTTGGTTTACACTCTGTCCGTGGATTTCGGAATATTTTATGTGGTTTTTATGTCTCATATGGCGAGGTGTTATGTAATAGGTGAATTAATATTGATTCGGCAGATTTTTGTGATTTTCAAATAACCAAAGCAAGATAACTTTTTTGTTTGGCTTTTAAATATTGTATCACGCATTTAATATTTATCTTTATCGTCGCACTAATTTCAGTTCTTTGCAAACTATAATTGCAATAGGTTTTATATTTTGAATTCAAAGTTGTAAAAATTATATATGATTCTATTACAGTCATTTGCCACTCTGGAGTAGCACCCTTCACCCCCATCCAATGTAGGGTGAGAACCAGTTTTAAGAGTTGGTGTAAGAGAGGGACACAAACCTTTTTTTTTTTTTTTTTGAGAAACAATGCTATTGTAACTGTTTATATTTAAAAGCTAAACTAATTTTTATGACATAAGATTACACTGGAAAACCCTGGAGAGATCTTGCCTCTTCCTCACGATGTGTTCCAGACGCCCCACGTTCAGTAGCAACAGTCATTTTCAGACTTTCAACAGGACACGACTGTCTTCAAGCTTATCTTTTCCGTTTTAATATTGTTTCTTCTCCTGTATGTACTCTTTGTGATTCTGGACAAAGTATGAACGCTTCCCACTTGGTCAAATGCTCTGCATTAACTGTTGTGGTGTGGTTCAATTTCCGAAAAATATTGGAGAGCGAGAAGCCTAATGGCCTAGTGGCCAACCATATGGCTGGCATTTGAATTATTTATTAGATTACGCTAGAAAAATATCAGTGTTGTTTTTACAGTATATACAGCTAATTTTATAATTATTTTTAATAAACTGGAAAAAAAATGCTAGTTTACAGTAATAAACTGTTAATCTGCACTTTTAAGTTTTAAACTGAAAACCTCTGCTACCAGTATTGCACTGTTGCTTTTTCAGTATAATACAGCTAATTTTATTTTACTAAACGGTAAAATTGCTAATTTTACAGTAATAAACTGTAAAATTTCTAGTTTTACAGTAATAAACTGTGAAATAGCTTGTTTTACAGTTTATTACTGCACTTTTACAGATTAAAACTGAAACTTCTGCTTTCAGTATTGCGCTGTACAGAGCAAATTTTTTGCAGTGTAGACGTTTGATTATTAGCAATACGTACCCAAGTAGCACACTTCGTTTTATAAACGTTGTAGAATGGTTATTGACGTTGTGGCAACCGCTTTAAAACGTTTATGAATCGTTTAAACGTTATTTGTGCTACCTGGGTAGGTTATAAAGTTTGATTGAATATATAAGTTTTCAACTTATCAATCATAAACAAAAATTAGAATATGTTTAAAAACCTTGGAGAACGATTAAGAAATACCGTAAGGTCGGGTTACTTGGACCCACAAGGAGGTTACTTGAGCCCACAGTAAAATGATAAAATCTGAGTTTGGTACTAGCATTAGAGACTGCAGAGTGCTTCTACCTAGAGGAGAAACGAGGAACTACGTGCAAGTCTTCAACTAATAAGTACCAAACCTAGATTTTATCATTTTACTGTAATGGGCTCAAGTAACCCCTTAGGGTCCAAGTAACCCGATTTTACGGTAAGTGAACCAATAAATTGCTAACGCTGCTTTCAATTAAAGCTATAACATGGTTAAAATGTAATAAAAACGATTGTTACAACAAAACAATGATAACAAGAAAGTGTGAAAGTTTATCCCGTAAAATTAAATTATGTAGTAATCAGCACTGCTGTTATTTTGCTTCAAATAAAGGGGGAGGGGGAAGCTTAACTAGATTATAGTCTTTCGACAACTGGCACAGTTGAATACCTCTGCAAATAAATTAACTACGAAACTTAATCATTTAAAAGAAACAAAATGTTAATGGGAATGGATAATTGCTACTAATTAAATACTGATTAAATTCTTGTGTTTTGTTAGTGCTTGGTTGCTTTGATTGCAATATTTTTCTTTTTCGAATTATATATCCTGTACGTTTACCAATTAAGCATCTAGTGCTTCAGCTACTGAAGAGAAGAGCATACGTCTTCAAAATCAGACCCGAAAAAATAAACTTCAAACGCATAAAAGAAACTTATAAAGGTTTGTAATGGTTATGATTGTATTGTATTGTTCAGAATATAATAAAATCGTATTACTGCTTAACAGTATTAAGCAGTAAGTTACTGCCCCTAAGATAGGGCAAAAGCAGATTACATGTAACACTGTAAAAAATAAATGTTGTTTTTACAGTATGATACAGCTTATTTTATAGCAATAAACTGTAAAAATTGCTAATTTTACAGTAATAAACTATACAATTTCTACTTTTACAGTACTAAACTCTAAAACTGCTCATTTTTGTTTATTACTGTGTATTTTACAGTTTAAACTGGAACCTTTGCTGCAAGTATTATACTTAGCTAATTTTTACGGCACTAAACTGTAAAATGTCTGTATTATACTGTAAAAACAAAAGTATAAAGCCAGTACTATACTTTTGCTTTTACAGTATGATACAGCTACATTTTACGGCAATAAACTGAAAAATTTCTAACTTTACAGTAAGAAACTGTAAAATTGCGATTTAGTTTTACAGTTTATTACTGTGCATTTTACTTCGGCTACCAGTATTATACTGTAAAAACAACAGTTATTATTTATTTTGCAGTGAATACACCTGCATGTAATACACCGCCATCTAAGCTATACCACTCAGAGACTGCAGTTTTGTTCTCATTAGAGCTCATCACTCTGGAATAGGTAGTAACCAAGTAGAAGGCAGAAAACATGCTATAAAAGCGAAGAGAGCTAAACTAACTGGTAGTTAATCTAAAATTAGAGCACCAGCGAGAAACCAAAGCATTGGTACACTGTTAAAACTACAGGTTGCACATTGCACAAGGCACCACCTTTAAGAGTGGAGCGTTGTAGCACCAGCGACACCCCTTGAAGGGTGACACTTGACTCCCTATAGCACACTTGAAGTGCAATTTGGCTCTATGTGGCACCCTATGGGAGTCTTATGGCACCCCATGGTGACCCATGGACCCTAAGGAGCCAAATGTTACCTTCAAGAGTGCCATAGGGAGTCAAGTGTCAAACTTCAGGGTGTGCAGCTGGTTCTACAACGTTTCACTCTTAAAAGTGCCTTGTGCAACCTGTAGTTTTAACAAAGTGCGGATGTGACGAATGGAAAGCAAATGAAAGTCTTTGATCTGTACTATTAAAATCTGACCACATCTACTGTTTGATATTTTATCCGGTGACCTTCGTCGAATTTGCTTATGCGTCAGGTGACAGAGGGAAGACAGGGGTGATAGTCTTAAAAGAGATTATGAATGTGAGGGGATTTGCACCCCTTGTTGCACCCCATGGTGACCCATGGTACATTAAGGAGCCAAATGGCATCCCTCAGGGGTTGCCGCTGGTTCTACAGCGTTTCCCTCTTAAAGATGCCTTGTGTGTAACCTGTAGTTTTAACAGCGTGCAGTTCAATTTTCAGATTGAACTGTACAGTACCACTGCGTACCGTACCCAAGTGTGAACCGTACCACTGCTACGTGCTCTCGCTTATGTGCTAATTTTGCCTTTGCACATGCTGTTGTATTTATACAGCTATATACTTCCGTCTGTGCATGTTTTGGTTTTAAATTCCGCTGAAAACACTTATATGTTTTTTTTTTTTTTTTCAATTTTAGGAACAACAAACGAAGCAGAACCCGAGTTTGCAGAGGCCATTCCAAATATCACCATACCCGTGGGACGAGATATTCAACTTCCCTGCATTGTTGACAATCTTGGCTCTTATAGGGTAAGAATATTTTCAGTCAAAAAAAAAAACACAAAAAATGAACTGTTGTTTTTACAATATAATACTGGCAGCAGAGGTTCCAATTTAAACTGTAAAATGCACAGTAGTAAAACTAAAATTAGCAATTTTACAGTTTATTGCTGTAAAATTAGCAATTTTACAGTTTACTACTGTAAAATTAAAAATTTTAGTTTATTACTATAAAATTAGTTGTATAATACCGTAAAAACAATTCATTTTTTACAGTATGTTTTTGCTCTTTTACTAATAGGATATTATTATACTTTTTACATCAGCCTCCAACTTCATATATTATTTTTCAAATAAACATAAATCTTGCAATACATAATGAATTGTGCTATGATGGTAGCGATTTATAGAAAAAGGAAAAGGTTCACTGCTCCCCTGTAAATTTGCAATTTTTGACATCAGAGGTTGAGTACCCTCCCCATCGATGCGTTTTATTATCCCCAATACCGGATCAAAGAAAGGGGATTTTTTTTTTCAAGCTCTTAGGAAGGATATTGGTGTAATTATATTAGCAAATCTGATCCCATTCACCGGAGATCTAGCCCAGGTTTTGAGTTTAAAATTAGATACCCTTACCACATGCCCAGCATGTACCCAATAAGATTATCCCCTCTTTAGATCCAGCAAGCTCCAATGCTTTCTACACTCATTAAGCAGAAAATATCCCCCGCTCCCTTTTTAATAACGTCCTGTACGCTTCAGTAGGAATTCCTGAAGATCAGACCATCAGATTCCAAGTCAGGGAAAAAGAACGAATGGAAAAAAGAACGGCACACAGTGGAAGGTATCCCATATTAATACAGCGACTGCAATACCAACAATAATAAAATATTTGTTTCAATAACTGTGGCAGCTGTTCGATAGGCAGCGAAGACGGGTTAAACGGAGCATATGTAATCTACAGATACTTTTGCTGATTTTCCCCTTTCACCAGGAGTAACTAAGCAAAAGAAAGCATGCAGCAAAATGGGAGTATTGTTTCTTGAAATAATGATAGGGGAAGTGCACACGGTTTAACTTTGACTTTCGCAGAGACAATTTGTAGGCAGGTTTTCTTTTAGAAGTTCCAAAATGTTGTTAATATCACCGCAGAGTTTACTTTTGCTACAACTGTTTTTGTTAAACGTTATTCCGTAAGATAAATATCAATTTATACGCTGATTTTAAAAAATCTACAGATAAGTTTGCTAGTTTTATTTTTTACCAGGAATAGCTAAGCAAAAGTACCCACAAGAGAAATTTTCTTAGGATTCCTATTTTAATACAAGTGGTTGTTAACTTCTCCGCACAGTTTACTTTTATCTTGAATCATCCTTTTTTCTTCCTTTCGTTATTTTTACCATTTTCAAAACATGATGTAAAGGTAAATTATAGTAAAAACCCTTAAAGTAAGATTTCAACAATTTTCGTTTAATCCTGAAATTTGAAACCATGACAAATTTAACACCGTGTAGGCAATAGGGACAGCAGTTCTCATTTGCGGAAGGATGAGTAGTTTAAAGATGGCTTTAGTCTTCTTTAAGGATATAGAAATTAACCCGGACCAGCCATTTTGGGCCCGTATTCTGTCAGTGGTCGCTACTTTTTTATAGTTATATAAAACTGATTCAAACACTAAGTGGGAAAAGGCAAGAAAAAAGGGAACTTACTGCTAGGCCTTAAAAGCCGCGTGTAACACTAGCGGGCCATTCCACTTAAAAAAGGGGTGATGGGTTGTGAGTGGGAACTTTCCAAAGTTTTCAATTTAAAACTTGCATTTGCTATATCCTTTTTACATGTTCAACTTAACTATGTATTTGAAATTAGCATCGTTCTACGTTGTTTGATACGGCTCAAAATGCTTTTTATTATTTTTCCCTAATTGCTATCTTACCTATCATAAGGTATTCTTTCATCAGGTCTTCTTTGATCTCACCTATTTTGGTAAGATCAAAGAAGACCTGACGCATGCGTAAATACGCGGAAGGTTTTAACTAAGAAGATCAGACAATATACAAGTATCATTAAAATAGACAAAACTGCTGCAACTGTAGAAAAATTGAATCATATTTCGCTTTTATAACTTCTGTATTTGTCACTTTGCAATTGCTTTTAATATTTTCCTGCAGTATTGTTCTTGATTGCAAAGCTTTAGAAAAGCTAAAAGTGAAGGTATTTATTTAATTTCAAAGAAGACACTTGTACAAATCGGTTCATTGGTAGGTGCAAATTTGTTATAAAACAGCTGCAGATTTTGTGTTACTTGAAAGAACTTGATATTAGAAAATACTTCAAACGTTTTCAATAAACTTCATTATCTCTCAAAACTCTGCGTTTTCGTCTTTCGAAATATTTTCAACTTTTTATAATATCTCCTTCGCAAAATTTCACTCCCAACCCTTTTAAAGCTTCGAAAATAACTGGACCATTTCTAAAATAATTTCAGATTTTAAGAGTACCGTCCATAAATAATAAAAGATATTTCATATCTCCTCTGATAAAAGCAATCTCTGCAATGGGATTACAGTCGAAAAGAATTCCTTCACAATCATAGTTTCGTAAAATTCCGAGTTCAGCTATTGGTACACATTTGAAAACCGATTGTCTCTAAAAGAAAAGAGAAAAGATTTATGTCGAAAGCGTATTACGAAAAAATAGTGAAAAGACAGCCAGAAAGGGCTATCAAATACAGGAGACGGATACAATAGAATACTCAATATCGATAAATATCGAATTGTTTCCCTTCAGATTGATTTCTCCGTCAGTGGCTCGATTGTTTCTGAAAGTTGTTTCAATCCGACGTAATCGTATTAGACAAAATAATTCTGCAATTTTCTTCTTGCAATGATTTCCTCTGGCCAGAGATTCAGCAAAGTCAAAAGCAATGTTTTTTCGTGTATTAGACTCGTTTTGAATCTTGACTTTTATCTTTCGACTTTTTGTTTCAGATAAAATCATTTACATAAGTATTTTGAACAATCGCTTACATATCTGTAGATTTATGACATAATATTTTAAAACAATAACATTATTTACTCAACATCACTTTAAAGTAAGTAAATTTTCTCGAAATCTCTTTTATTTCTCAAGAAGTATTTTTGACGAATTATTAAATAGAATTTTGCGCTATGGAACGTTTTCGGCCTATGATTTTGCCTGCTTAAGTGCGCTTAACTTTTTTTACTCTTGTTTTTAGAATGAATGTAATTAGTCATTCATCAGAAAATTTTCCCTCAATCTGTCACTAAATATATTCCTACCTGCTGTTTATGACTTCTTTCAAAAGTTTTAATGCATTGCCATTTAAATTCCAAATGCAATAAATTAAAAAATAGGAATTAAATAAATGTTACAAAACCGTATTTATTATTTCTCTGAAGTATTTTTATGACAACCCGCTATAAATTCTTTAATAGTTCTTTAAATTTCAAAAGTATGATATGGGTCATTTTCACCATATGCTCGCATTTCAGAATTTTGAAGTAATTTTTTTAACTTGCTATTTTCTTTTAGAAACACTAACAGATGTTTTGTCACATATTTTAGGTGTGTAAAAAAGTAATTGGTTGTACACTGTGATGCATAATTAAGTATTCAAAAGCTGTTGTAAAACTTTAAGTTGCAAGGAATATTGTCGTCCGTTACCATACAAAATCAGTATGAAATATCACTTTTAAACTATATCATAGCGCCTAAAATCAACTTCATTTGAAATTATTTGCGTCCCTGAAGCTTAAAACGATATTTGTGATTGTTAAAATATTGATCAAAACTGTATGGTAACGGACTTGACATTTGGTAACGGATTTGACCTGTAACGGACTTGACATTTCAACCAAAATGTCAAATTATGGCTAGGTTGTCGAATTTAAAAATTGAACAACACTATGCATTTTCTTAGAGTTGTATAATAAACAATTTCGGGGTAAAAGTTGAGAAAAAGTAAAAATTAATGCTAAAAATTTTGGTAACAGACTTGACAAAGAATAAAAATACGCTCCTGAAAGACATCTTGTGCGAAACGCCACAACAATACTTCTCGACTCAGGAAAACAAAATGGTACGAAATAGTTACGTAACTAGTTTGTTAAGTTAACTGAGTACGTGTTACCATCTCTTGACTGCAGTAAATACCTTTTTTAGCTAAAATAATCTTAGGGTAACGGATTTGACGAGAACTGCCGGACAAAATATATTCATACATTTCTCAATGAAAAAAAATTACTACTGTCAATATTTATTATGAATATCATACACTAATAGTCAATATATAAAAATAATTTGCTGTATATACTTTTTTATACAATTAAATACATAAAAAAATAATTGAACTTGCGAAAATTGGAAATGGACAAGCGTTTTTGCCTTGATTCTTATTTTTAAAGACTTATATAAAAATAAATAAATAAATGTCAACAATTTTTTGAGTGATAGAATTTTTTTGGGGGTATTTCTTGCAGAAAATAATTGTTCGCGTTAAATTTAAAATATAAGTTATGCTTCAAAATCGTCTTTTTAACCTCCGGACAGCAAATGTAAGCAAATTTTGAAAATGACCCATATCGTTTTTCCCTCCGTTTTTAGCGAAAAGTAAAGAGTTCATAGTTCAGTTTTTTTTTTTTTCTGGAGGGAGAGGAGATCATTATATTCTATTTTTTGTAATGCATTGTTTTCAAGAGAAACGTTCTGCAAGGGAAGCTCAATGTTTCAGTTAGAGCATTGTGTTAATAATCCGAAGAGCTTTAGTTCGAATCTTCATAAGCCTCCAAAAGCCTGATTTTGTCCCTGGGCCCTAAACATGGGCAAAATCCCGTTCCAAGGTTTCATTAATATGCAATTTTAAACTTTTACTGGATAGTAAACTTAAGTTTTGTTGCCATTTGCTCTGTCAGAAATATTTTTTGACATTAATAACCCGCAGTGCATATATTCAAAATAGGTCAACGGAATAGAGGCATTGATTTCAAGTTGTCATTTTGATTTTATTACACATTGTGTTAATGTATGTCCTGTGTGTGTAATGTAATGTCCTGTGGAGAAAGGTTCAAAAAGAGGCTCCATTGCTTTTTTTTAACATAATTTCTGTACGTTTCAGGGTGTGTCTCAAAACGTTAGGAAAACGGCGAAGGTTTGGATGTTACCTCTGAAGATTTTTTAACAGTTAACTCTGAAAAACGGCAGGTTTCTTATTGCTAAGGGATACTCTAAAGCCAAGAAACGTGTTAGTTACTGTTTGATCTTCTTAGGTAAAACTTTCCGCACATTCACGCATGCTTTAGGTCTTCTCTGAACTTACCAAAATAGGGGTGTTAGGTAAGATAACAATAAGGGGAAGAGTAACTAAAAGCCTTTTGAGCCGTATCAAACAACATGGACCTATGCTAATTTCAAATGCATAGTTTAGTTGAATAAGTCAAAAGGATTGAGAAAATGCCAGTTTTAAACTGAAAACTTTGGTAAGTTATCACCCACAACCCATCACCCTTTTTTTTAAAGTAGAACTGTTAGTGAGTTCCAGGCGCGGTTTTCATTTACAGACAGTAAGTCGGGACGTCATAGTGATGTTATTAAAAGGCACTTTTATAGTGCCTTTATATAATAATAAAATAATAAACCCATGCAAATGTTTTGAGATTGAAGTCCTACTGAAGAATTTTAGGCTATATTTAATATTGTTTGCAGGGGGATCGAAGTTTAGAGGCTTTTTCCAAGAAAATATGTTCAAAAGCCATCTTCGGATATGTGAAAGAAACATGAATTTTTGAGACACAAAACAGGTCCACCGCCCCCTACCGGTCAAAACATGGTTGCCTTCCCTTAACAGCTTCTTATCGCCCACCGGGGGGGGGGCGATATCGCCCCCCAATGAGAAACACTGTTTTAAACCAAAGGTTCAGTTACTGCTCAACTTGATCCCCTATCTTATTTGGTGGTATCATTTAGAAAGCTGTGGGGTGGACTAGATTTTAAAAGATTGGACCGATTGCAGCTCAAACGATTGTTTTGGAAAACACCAATTGCAGATTTTGTACAGAGCTCGAAATTAACCTTTAGTGTTTCCAATGCTTCAAAGCTTGTAGCTCCATTAATTCGACTATCCCGATGAAAAAATGTAATTTTTTAAGATTTTGTTTTCTCTTTCCAAATTCTTGAAAACGTTAAGGGACCGGACATTAGGGGGGGGGGGGCGAAAAATAAAAAGTTTTTCAGATCAACTTCTAATAATTGCCAAAAGTTGTCTTTGGTGATAGTTAGCTTTTGTGCAAAATTTGAGAAAAATCGGTTAATATCTTCAGGGGGCGCTGCGATCGCAGTTTTACAATATCTTTGTTATGGATTTTATGGTCAAAATATCAAAAAGAATGCCTTTAGCTAGTCTCTTTGCGTTTTTTTACTCAAAAGATGTTTTCATGCATTAAAAGCATATGAAATGACTCACAAACATTATTTTATATGATATATTTATATTTTTTAAAAAAAATCACTTTTTTTCACGTTTTTGTTTCTTTTTAAATGCTTGAAATATAAATATATAATATAAAATAATTTTTTGTGAGTTATTTCATATGCTTTGAATGCAGGAATATAATCTTATGAGCAAAAAAAAATGCAATGAGATTAGCTAACGGCATTGTTTTTCATATTTTAACCATAAAATCCCGATAAAAGCTATAATAAAACTTTGCGATCGCAGCGTCCCCTGAAGATATTAACCGATTTTTTTCAAATTTTGCACAAAAGCTAACTATCACCAAAGACAACTTTTGGCAACTATTAAAAGTTGTTCTGAAAAACTTTTTATTTTTCGCCCCACCCTACTGGACATGCTGCCGAGTCATTCTGTGTTCCACGTTGCCTTTTCTAATATCCTTTTCATGCAGAAAATTAGGTCAAACGCACCTTGTATTAAAAACACATATTACATTTTCGCATATCAGGGAATAATGCTTATAAAATACCTTCCCAAAGTGTCAGATTATCACGAGCAACTCCTCGTTGAACCAGGAAACTGGTTTGATTTCTGTACTATAGTTATAGAAGAAAATACTTTTTGAAGGTATTCAATTAAATGAAATACAGAGCTCTTAAAGATAAGAGTTAATATTCATGTATTGTAGAGTTAAAATAAGATTTTGCACCAATTTTTATTTTTATTATTGTATAAATTGAGCCGGCATCGCACAAAATAGCTACAACTTTAACAAGGATACCACCTTTTATATATATACATATATGTATATATAATGTCTGTTTTTTACTTTTTCCAAAATTACGTTACTTCAAGTGAAATATAGCTATTGGGTAGCTTTTAAAACTGATACGTTTCAAGCCTTTCTCGGGAAAAAATCGCAGACTTATATTGGAAATGTTTTTTGCCTAAGTGAAAAGAATTATTGAAAACAGGAAAGAAATTGAGGAATACACATACAAAACAAAAAAAATGGAATTCGATAAGTATCGAAATGCTTTTCTTTCTATCGATTTTTTCATCGTAACTGTTTCTGTTTTTTAAAAGTTTCTCTTAGCTTAGTAGAGGAATGTATTATTAAACACAGTTCGACTTGGATCTTTCCGTACGCTTTCAATTATTAGGAGGTTTTCTTTTAACGAAGAAATAAAAGAAAAAGAAGAGAAGATAAAAGATAAAAAACGATTATGATTTCCTTGCTGTTTTGAAATTGTGCTAGGCAAATAAACAATACGTATACGAAGAGATTCTCATACTGTACAAAGTGGTTTGTTACAAAAAAAGTAAGGAAATTAAGTCATGTTTAAAAAATATTTCATTTGTAAAAGATGATAAAATAGAGTGAAATAATCATATGCAAAACAAAGCTTATTTTATTTAAATTGTTGCGGATAACCATGTACGCAGATGTACGAATGTTTCAGTGCTGCAAAAGACATTTCATCATTGCTTACCAGCGATAATTAGAAATCCAAAATATCTAAAAATATGATGCCGTGTCTTGGATTATATTAGAGGTAAAGATGCTTCATGGTTTAGTAATTTCTGCAACAATAATTTCTATATTATTAATAATTACAGCTCTTCTAATGTTTGTAGAAACTTCAAAGTGATATCAATTTTAGCAGAAAAGTCCAAGCTTTCAAATAACATAAAATTAGAAATCGTATAGGAAATATTTTCCCCCAATTTTATCAAGTTTGTGAAATGTGAGCTTTTGATTTTAATAGAAAAAGAAAAAAAATCGATTTTTTTAAAAAAATGCTGCGGGGTGCATACCTACTTGCTAAAAACTAATTTTGTGCGTAATTTTATGAAAATCAAGCGAACGGTTTTAGCCCTACCCATGTCATAGACATACAGAAAGAAAGAGGAAAGGAAATAAAGAAAGAAAAATAAACCCATTTCAGATTTATTATTAGTAAAGATAGAGAAGAGACAATAACTATTAACATGCATTTGTCGCAAAAGAATTACCAATTTCAAGACTGCAGTCAATATTGATAACTATCAAAAACATTTTGGTCGAACGAGGAGCTGTATAATTATGTTGAAATAACCAGCTGCGGAAGCCTTAGTTCTTTTGCATAAAGGGAAAGCTTAGGCAATACCTATTCAATGGGGAAGTTTCCGAAATTTCAAAAGTAGTTTTTTCTGAAAGAGCATGCTTCAAAATATAGGAATTGACCATTTTTTAAATTTTTTGACACAGTTATATATTTTTTATGAATTATTTTAACCGTTGCGCAAATGCTATTCCGAAAAAAAAAAAAAAACATCTGCGCATGACGTCAGTGGTGCACGTAAGCGCGAAATCTAATTGGTTGTAGTGAAATGACGAAGGTCATGACGTCACCGATTCCTGCGATTGGACAACTCAAGTCAAGCAAAATGGTGTTATTATTGGGAAGAGAGCTGTTACGTGCACCACTGACGTCACAAAAACCACGCCCCGTTTTTCAAGGTAGGGCATTTAAAAAATGAATAAAAAATAAACTGTTGGGAAAATTAACGTATTTTCCAGGCCCATGTTATTTTTTTATATCATTCTATCAATTTCAGTAACAAAAAGTAGTACTTTTGACTGAAGGAAACTCCCCCATTGGAGAAAACTCAAAGCTTATACGCCGCAACCTATTTAGATAAGTTTGTTCAGAATCCTGGTTCGGAGTGCTTTACAAAGGAAAGCTTTATGTTATAAAACCCAAACTGCAAGATACTTGTAGATTTTACAGCTTTTTGTTTTCTGGTTTTTTCGTTAAGTGATTGTATGAAATGGTCGAATGACATCTACTTTTTGATGTACCATGTTTTATTTGCTTATTTGTATAAATTGCTTTCCATTGACCAGATTGTATTTTCAAAAAATGTAACGTAATCCCTTCCTCATTTCTCTTAAGAACTGAGCATCTTTCTATCAATCTTTCTTTTTTTTTTTTTTAATGTCCTACTTCTTTCTCCTGAACGCCAATGAACTGAAAGTTGAATCACAAACAGATATATTGTTAATTTTTCAAGCTTCCTCAGTTTTAATTTGTATAATAATACGATTTTAATTAACGAAGATATCAAGTAATAAGTCCCCCTCAAGTCCTGTAGTCAGCCTCAAAATGGCGAGGGGGTGTACCTGGGCGGAACGGGTGAAGTACGTCGGGAGTTTTTCTCCTGGTAGGGTCACCCAAGGCGTGAAGGCCGTTCCACTATGCTCAGCTAATGGTTACAGGCAAACAAGTCCAACCTTCGGGCTCTGGCACTCTTTTTCTATGATGAGTCCAGCAATAAGTGCGAACCTAAAAGAAATTGGTGTATTGCCGTCACTTGTAGACCTTTATGACGATAACATCCAACAAATCGCAAAAGTAGTTATAAGGATTCATGGAGTTATTTAGTTCGGCTAAGTCATATACACGACAAAAAAAAAAAAAAAAAATCAAAAGTAATAAGTAGTCAAATTTAAAGTGATTTGTCCTAAATGATTGAATATGAAATCCATTGCTACAAAACGTGATTGATATGAAACAATAATATAAATGATAATGAGAATTTTATATGAAGGCTTAAAAGCTAACATTTAGAAAAGTGCCAATTTGAGTCCCAAGAGAATTTTCACTAGTATTTCAAAAACTAGTTAAAAATAATTTTCCCCAGAAAGAAGATAAGGTTCTGCTTTCATTTCATCTAATAACATCAGAAAAAAAATTTTTTTCTTCAGAAAATATTTCTTTAATATGTCAAAAATCAGATCGGTAACGTGTCCCCAGTAGCAAAGCTTAGCATGCAAACAGGTCATGCGCACTTTCTAACTTCCCTAAAAAAAAAAAAAAACCCCACTTGCACAAAAAACGATTATATTTTTACTCCTTTGATAAAATTTCAGTTCATTTTCGTTTTAATAGATTTCTGATTTTCTAGTGGATGCAAAATAAGCGTGTCCATCAGTTCCGCGTCAGAGCGGTAACAATAACTTCCGATCTATATTCAGGCTCCCAAAATCATTTCCTGCACCGATACCACTTGATACTAAATACCTGGTGTGATGTTTTATCGCATCGTAGTTAAAAATTTCGGCATCTAAAATTGCAGGTAAAATTTTTTAAAGTGATTTTATAAAATGTGTGTCATTTAAGTCATCCGATCGGTAACACTCGCTAAAATGCGCAGTTTTTATTATTTTAAAAGTTATTTTATATATAAGTATTGTCCTTTGTTACAAGTGAAAAAACCACGTGTTTGATGTTGGTTTAGCGCGATCGACTCGGAAATAAAAAATACTCTTTATCGGTTTGTCAGATCGGTAATAGTCAGAGCGGTAACATTAAAAAATACCGAATATGTTACCGAACTAACTCTCACGTTTCAGAATCATTAAAAAGCAAAGCACATAGGTTTTAGCCCCAAAAATTGAATATTTTTGGTTTTAAAAAATGAAAAGCAATGAGTTTTAGTACAATTGCTTCATTTGTGGTATGTATAACCTGACAATAGAAGTAATAGAAATTAGTAAATAAGAAAAATTGACACTGCAGAAATTAAATTAATTAATTATTATTATTTTATTTATTTTTTTGGAGCTTCAATTTCTTATAACTTCGCTAAATAACTAGATAATAACTAGCATGCTAAATTTGAATTTCTGATCAAGAAATAAAATTTCCTGCAACTAATTAAAGAAAAGCAAGCAGCAGAGTTGTGTGTTGAAAAACTTGAAGTTGTGTGTTGTTTCAAAACAAAACAAATGTTTTATTAGCTTGCATTTGGTAATCTCATAATTTATTTTATCTAAAAACCTTATCGCTCGTTTTTATTTCCAAGAAATGCTTTTTTACTACAATAAAATTTGAATTTTTAGCTAATATATTTTAATATAATTATCTTAATTCTATGTTAAAAATGCAAGGAAAGGACATCGTTTTTAGAGATGTTAACGAAGACTGAAAGCATAAACTCAAATATGTAACTCATATTAACATCAGATCTGTAACATTCATCAGATCTGTAACGGCTTAAAAGCGAGTAATGTAAGGAGGGGGTAAATAACTTTCTTGACCACCCCCCTTTTATTTTCTTGCATTTAGACCCAATTTAGACTTAAAATCCAATATTAATTTTTTTCTGCAAAATTTTTTTTTAATCAGGAAACTCCAACTTCCAATTGGCACTTTTCAAAATATTGGCTCTTAACTAAATGAACCTTAGTGGCAAACGCTCGTAGTATGTCTTACAATCTGATGAACATTAAATTAGATCAAATAATATAATATCAGAATGTGGTAAGAGTTGGAGTTGGGCGAAATGTTATGTATGCCGCTACAAGCTAATCTAGCTGCCCTGGCAGCTAGTGCTCCATTAATAAATGATCATTTTTACTGAACAGTTCTCATACACTTCTAGTTCAAATCTTAAGTTTTACTTTCTTTCCAGGCAGCTTGGATTAAAGTAGAGACTAAGGCGATCCTCACCATCCACCACCACATCATCACTCGGAACTATCGTATCTCCTTGAGCCACAGCGACAACCGCAACTTCGTCCTGCACATTCGAAACGTCCAGAAAAGCGACAGAGGGGGCTACATGTGCCAAATAAACACGGTGCCGATGAAGAGCCAAATCGGATTCGTCGATGTTCTAGGTGAGTGCGATGGGATTTTACTACTACATAAAGGTCGAGACTATACTAGAAAGTAACTTAACTTGACACTGAACGTCACTACGGGCGGAGCCAATAAGAGCTCACAAGCAATCAGCGATCTCCTTTAATTCGCCAAGTAGGCTGTGACGTTTTATCTAGCTCGTTTTTCATAGGCTAACGTCAAGCAAACGTCACGCTGACGTTTCGATGTTGTTGTCAAGAAACGTTGCAGAGTAGTATAGCGGTCGCCACTCGCCAGTTACGACAAAAAACTTTTTCGGCGACCACAAAATGCGATGCTGGTCGCCAAACTGGCGATCTACTTCGTTTTCTGATTAAAAATACAAAATGCCGATGCACCGATTATAGAAAGAAGAAAGTCATCAGCATCGTCACTGGCGGCTAATGTTATCTTGGAGAGAAAATCGGCCCATCTGCTTCACAAAAGATCTACATGCAAAATTTCAATCTAGAAAATGCAATGAAACTTCGTAGGAAAAATAGTCAAGGATGACCGAATGTGTGATTGAGCAGCAAGATAAGTGAATTGCTTATTAAACTTCAAGTATGCATGTACAATAAGCATTGTTTTTTTCTTTTTTTTTTGCATAATATCTTATTATTTGGATTTTAAAATAAGTAATTTTATTTTTCAAAAAAAGGTTGGAATCTTTTTTTTAAACTTTTTTTATGTTTCATTATTTAGTTAAGATCTACGGCAGTACGTAATGCAACATTATTATATGTGGCAAGACGTGGAGTAAGATTACAGTTTTGGAAGATGGTTCAAACTGCCCACCAAAAGCGCCAAATTGGCCTTGGTTTTTGTGTTTACTGGCCACTGGCCCCTACCAAATTTTTTTAGCATCAAGCTTTACTACTACAGTATACTTAAGTTATCTCGAAGTTGACTTGGTAAAATATAATAAGCAAAACGTTTTGTTACGTTGGTTAATACAGAAATTCAAAAGCTTTTTCTTCACGTTGTTTAGAATGTTTAATTTGTAAGAATTTCTGCGAAGAATTAAACTATACGCGTTTCTCCTCTTCTTTTTATATCTAAAAAAAAAATACCTGCATCTTAAAATTTCTAATGTCTGAAATGGTAATTACTTGGACATCGATACTTTCTTGTCTTCTACAACATCGCTGGCAAGAAAAAAATGTTCCAACTACTCAATGTATCAATTAGTGTGTGCGGTGTAATGCGTATTATCTCTTTCCCTTTTTTTCCAGAAGCTATCAGCTTCAACATACATGAGGACTGCGTACTATGCGCTTTGCCTCCTGACAAACACAGGACAGATTTAAGGCACAGAGAGGATGAAATAACATCCATGGGCTAGGCGGTATTCGAACCCGCGACCACTTAATTACGAGGAGAATATTCTACCTATAGGGCCACGTGGCCCCATTTTTTTCCCTTTCTGACGCAAATTCCATCCCAACTTCGGTTATTTGTTAAATGTAGTACACACTATGCAGAACAGAAAAATGTCTGTTTTAATTTAAGTAAAAACTAGGTGACCCGTGCGGAATTCCGCAAAGAAAAAAAAAACCTTTAAACTTAAAATTTAATACGACAATTTTTATTGGCTTCATTTGCACAACATCGCCATCTACTGCCGTCGTTCTGACAACTTTTCAAAGAGATCAAAGACACGTTCACTTTTACAACTACAAAAGTGATACCCTATATTGAAATCAAATACCCAAGGCTACTACTAAACTAAATACTAACGTTATCGCAAAACTACCATAGTATTTTGAAACAATAAAAGTTACAATTAAGGTTTACCTTGGCTTGAAATGTCGCATTTAAAATTGATTTGAACAACAATGTAACGATTTTGACAGTTGAGCAAAAAATTTAACTTTTTCAAACTTCAATCGCTTATAAGTCGCTTAAACGTGGATTTTCGAGATTCTCGTTACGCGGCGCTAGCGGAGAAACGTTCTAAAGAACGCATTTTTTTTAATCTTTCGAATGAAATCAAAATGGAGACGATACGACAATTATTTCGCTAGATAGAGTCAATTTTGTGCCCAAAAATTTAAGTTCGAATAAACAACGAACCGACACTTTTTAGAGGGTGGGTCTAATTTTCGTCAATAGCCCGCGGGATAAGCTTCAAAATCATAAATTTTCATGCAATTCGATAAAGAAATGAGCGAGTTTCGACCGGGTATAGGATTCGGCTTAGAGAAATAATATATGGAGATAGATTAAATTAAAAATTAAAAAAATATATACATATAAGCATATAAATAACCATTTGAACCACTATGAACATATGCAATTGGATTTTTTTATTCGCAATTAAAAACAGAATTCATATTCAGAAACTTAAACATTTCTACAGAAATATTCAACAAAATAAAACTAAACTTTTCAAATGTAACTTCATATGTTTGAGGATGAATTGTGGCAACCTGCTTTTCCGGGACTAAGGAACCGAAAAAGCGAGAAATTGAAAATAAACTGTCGAAAAATGCAGTTAACTTTATTTAAGATACCATACAAACGTTTCCCGTATTATAATTATCTCTAAATTGCACTCAGTTGCGAAAACGCATTTAATTGGAATAGGGAATGTACTTTTTTATTTCCCTTTCAACAACTTGTTTAACGCTATGCCTTTTCTCATTAAATGCATTTTCTTTATGGTCCTTATTTCTCTACCGAACGGAGAACAGCAAAGTAGCATTTAACTTCATGTTTTAATCAAATAAGTTTACAATTTATCACAGCATTAATCCGTATCTTAGCTAGAAGTAAAATCGTAAATTTCGGAGCTGAACTTTTAATTGTGTATTTTTGAATCTCTTGTGTGCCGTTTGAAAGATAACTCAAGTATAATGGTATCTTGTTGAGATCCTCGTATAAAGAAACTTGTATCCCAGTGGTTATGTTAGCGTCTTACTTTGAAAATTATACATACGTGGGCGAGCTTGGTTTCGGGGTAAAGTGAAGCATCATCTTCTAGTGTATCTCACGTTGAATACCCTGTTTGCAATATCTTCATTCTTTTAAAACAAACGTCTACGAGGCTTTTCTTTTTCTTTTCGATATTTTTTTTTTACTTTTAACTTCAGTATTTTTAACTGTACCTTTTTCTTTCTCTTTTATATTTTTCATTTATTCATTTACATGCATTTTTTAAATTTTAATTTTGTCTTAATTTTTTTCTTCAATTTTTCAAAATGTATTTATTATTTTTTACTTATTTATCCATTTTTATTTACTAATTTATGCCTCTTTTTCTTTCTTTTTTTTCAAATATTCTTTTTTTATACTTTTTTAGATTATTTTTCATTACCTTCATGTAAATATTTTACTTACAAACATTATTATCAACCGAAATTATTTTTCTTCTGTATATACCAAAATCAAATATCTACTCATGTGGGTTGTTTTGTAAATTTCCACATGCGTCATCCCGTAGTTTGTTAAATTTAACTTTGTTGAAAATGTACAAATGGATGGCGTATTTAGAAAAAAAACCCACAGAAGTCTATTTTTTGTTATATTTTATTTTAACCAATGATACCTTGTGTACCTGCCATTTCTAGCTGAGCCACATGAAGGGTCTCAATGGAAGTTTAAGGAAAAGTTACTTTGAAAGGGAGGGAAAAGGGAATAAAGACGGAAATCGTACTGGAAAAGCGTAACGGGGAGAATTACTACGTGAAATCAATAGACTATGGCATGGCTGGCATGATACATGAAATGTTAATACATATACATCACAAAAATAACAACAATTAAAGTAAAGTATAAAATTTTTATAGCAAAGTGACTCTTGGTTAGCATAGAATGTACTCCCAAAATTAAATACTTGGTAACAGGCTTCCGGCACACATCACCAGTAACTATTTCACAACAATAATACAACAATGATAGTAAAAGAAACAAAAAGTAAAATTCGAAAAAAAATGTCCCCAACATAGAGTAAACTGAGATTTTTCCAATATATTAAAGGTGCACAAATCTTATATCAAAAATAGAAAAAATTAGAACAGTGCATCTTTTATTCTAAAATACATTGGTTAATTTCTCATGAGTTTTATTTTCAATTACTATCATATTTTCTAATCATACTTTCTATTTGCAATTTGTATATCTGATCAGATAAATCAGCCCAACTTTTTCATTGTCCCATATTCTCCTACATAAAAGCTTGAAATTGTATCCAGACTTTCAACCTTGAAAACTGTTCTTTAAAATATAGAAATGAGATAAAAAACTGACTCTTCAATTAACACATAAAACATCATACTGACTAGTTTTAAACTGTGTTTCTTGCAAGTAAAACACGTCAGCCTTGCTAAATACCTAAACAGCTATAGCGTGAACTACTGGTAGAGTTTACTTTACTTTTGCTCTCAACACTCTCTCACAAATAATGCATATTAGCTGCATCTCCTTAATTCTCCAGGGCTCTTATTTTCGCCGTTATTTAAAACTTCATTAAACAAAATATCGTTAGCCGAATTCCTTTCCTTTTCTTCGAATATCATTACGCAAGCAAAGATCAGATCGGCGAAAATTCAGAGTCTCACAGAAAAAAACAATCCTGAAAAATTGCAAAAGCCTAATTTGATAGCTTTATCAGGACGGATATTAATTCGACAGCAAAGAAAATAAAAATCGTTCGATTTTTCCTTCGAAACTTGTATCCTAAACTAATTACCGTTCTACGTTATGGTGAGGTGCTTTTGTACATATTTCTTTGCATTAAAGGAAACGCTCTAGGTTAGGTATTAGCCTAATGACGCTATTTTCTGCCATCCTTTTTTAATAAATATCTTATTATCATCTGTGCACTGATTACTGAAATGCTTGGGCGATGAAAAGCTTTAGTAATCTTCATAAACCCCTGATACCATTCATTTTCTTCACATCTTCCCAGTTTAATAAAAATCTAAATTAAGTATCGGACACCTTTAATTATATTTCTATTTTATAGAGGAAAATATTTTCAATTCCAGAAGTCAATACGAGGGAAAATATAAAAGCCTTCTTGGGATACAACATGAGAGAGAAATAAATTAGCCTTGAAACTATTGGCTTCATAATGAAATGTTTCAAATGCAAATGTATTATTTTTGATGATACATTTTAAAATTACTCAAAAGCATTACTTCTACACTGCAAAAAAAAAAACTTATGTTTTTACAGTATAATACTGAAAGCAGAGTTTTCCGTTTTTAACCCATTTATGCCCAGTAGCCTAAAAACGAGACGCTTCTTAGTCACTGCATACAAAAACCTGTAATATCATTTTACTAAAGCTGTTTTTCACAAGTTAAATAGTCCTTCTTCTTGAGAAAACCAGTTAGAGCCACTATTTGGATATCGGAGTTTATTTATTGACAACTATTTTCAGACAAATCAGTCAAGCAACGATCCAAGTCTTTTTTGCGAACTCTTTTTTCATAAAATTAAACTATTTTAAAATGATTTGCTTGAAATTGATCAGAGATGCCTTCCGTAATGTTACTTTGCAAAAGTAAAGTCAAGTAAGGTCGTATTTTGCTCGCGTATCAGCAAAATATCCCATAAACAGGACGTTAAATAACTTAATAAATATGGCAACGGCAAACTATTTTGAGCCCGAAATGTATGTAAACCATTCCAAGCAAGAATTTTAAGCAGATAAAAGTTAAAAAATTGTTAAAAATAACTTGGGCATAAATGGCTTAAATGCACAAATAAGATTAAAACATTAAAAGTTTTAATAGGGGCATGCTTCGGAGGAAACAGCCTCCTTCTTCAGTGCCCAGCAAGCAAATGAAATGAAACAAGATATTGGGAGAGTTTAAATACGAAGCACGAAATAAGAAGGGCCAATCAGATCTAAGCATGTGCTGAGGTAGTATTCGACGTATAAAATATGTAAATGTGAGCCAATCAATTAAAATTTGAGAGACATGCGGAATACAGAGATTATTTAAGTATTTGTGAACATAAAAGGCTTCTAGCAAATCTAATTCACCTACAGTAGTAGGGTTGCAAATGATTTTGGCTTCCGAAAAAATAAAATTATACTGTGTCCAATCGATATTTTGCAATAGAAGATTTGCTAAGTTCCTGCTTTTTCGTATTTCGTAGAAATACATATTTTTTGTAATAAATGCAGTAGGTTTCGACAGTTGGAAGAACCAATTATTTTATCTTAAAAATACAAACTATTTTGGTTACACCTAATTATAAGCATTTATACAAAGAAAAAGTAAAAATAGGAAAAAAAATGAAAAAAAAAAAATATGTAAGGGGAAAATAGATTGCCACAACTGTTGCCAGATTTTGAAGCACTTATTATACATTAAATGAAAAAATCTTTATTTAAAGAATTCTGTAATTAATATTTTTCAAATAAATGCATTGTATTTCCTTTTCAAAAAAGTAAATATCTACTAAAATACATACACTTCCACTATCAGTATCTAACTTCCGGTTCGTTCTTGTGGATTTCCCTTGACGCGAAATCTGCTGTAACTACGTAAATAATGTGAATTGAAACAAAAGTAAGGCATTTTTCAAAAGCAGATATTTCAGACATTTAGAATTTGATATAAAATGAAATCGGTATTTTCATTTAAATTGCAGATGTCACACTAGTATTACACCAGTTTTGAATTTTATTTATAATTTTATTAAGTATTTTCACGTCTATTTTGAGAGTCAGTCCACCGGATCATTGGTCTCCCCCCTTTTCGGGTTACCGATCATTTGGTTTCAACTATTATTTTGGTAGGTCTGTCATCGTTCATTCTATTCACGTGCCCTGCCAATTTCAATCTTAAGGATGCGTAGAAGAAAAGTATGTCTTGAGAAACATCTAAAGTAAACTCTTTTAGCTTAGATTAATTGAACTTATAGTAATTAGCGATATCAACCAAATAAAGAACCAAATGCAACTGCTATTGTCCGCAAGGATTGTCCAGAGGATATTTTGACTTTGCACTCTACGCTTATGTTCAAGAGCATCTTGTCACACCATCTAATACTTTTTTACGTCTGCCACACAGCGATAATGTTATCTAAACTCTGTACCTCAGAACCAGGCTAAAGTAAGTCCATTTTCGTCATTTTTCAGTAGAGGGCGAAAACGATTGTCGGAAGCATGGCAAGGATGGGACTCGTGCTCTTTTAACTCTTCTAAATAATTGCAAAGGAATTTCTTTTCTGGAATAGCGTTCTCATGGGTCGATGCCGAATAAGATTCTGTACACAGTGCAGCAAAAAAAGTGAAAATTGCCATTTTTGGACTTAGGTCGTTCTGGTTCTAAAACTAGCAAGCGTCCCGTTTTTAGGCTACTGGGCATAAATGGGTTAATATCTAATGCTCATTACAGAATAAAGTATTTTACTATACCCTAGCTCAGTATTTTTATTTCCTTAAATCCAATGAACTGATAGTTACTTTATACGCCTCCAATGTGCTGTTTAGAATAAACCAAGTATTGAGGAGCATGTTATGCAATTCCTTTACACTTAGAAGTGTAGAATGGTAATTACTGCTCTTAACATATTATAAGAAACACGTATAATTGCTTTTCTCGGGAGTGAGTGTCCTGAGCATCTTTTGACTCAGAGCTCTTTTCTTCTTACCTCTGACATTCAAGAGCATCTAATTAACCGTATCCCTTTCATACCTCTGCTCCGTATTCTCAATATATGTAGGGTCTTCATTACACGGCAGATTTTAAATAAGTTCTGCCTCTTCTTCGAATATCATTATGCAAATAGCAGTTCCTTAGAGAAAAAAAGATACAAAAAAGCAAAAATATCTCTGTTGATAGCTTTATCAGGATGAATATTAACTCAGCATCTCCAGAGATAAAAAGTGGCAAATCCATTTGGAGAAAGTAATATTCAGAATTAATTAGCTTTCCCCGCTAAGGTAGCATATAATTACATACAATATTTTGCTTAAAGGAGATGCCCACCGGGAGGGTCATTAGCTTAATTATCTTACCTTCTTCTTTTATTCTTTGTTAATACATGTCTGATTAACATCTGATCGTTTGGATACAAAGACATGAAAAGATGGCTGCTGAAGAAAAGCGCTTGTTATCTCCTTAGTTTATCTCCTAAATCTTCATGACACTTCAAAAAAAGAGCGAGATTACTAATGTATTGATTGCATTCTTACAGAATTATCTGTAGCAAGAGAATTTTATAAAAATGAAGCTAGCATCAATAAGATTTCTTTTCTAATGTATAATACATTAACACATGCCACGGGTATTGACTACATTTTAATAAAGATTAAAAATCGGTCAATAAAAGTCACCTTCTAAACTTACCTTGGGGATGCGGTTATTGTCCAGTCCTTTCTCTCCAAATGCTTTTTCCCTTTATTCATTTAGATTTCTATTCTATGAATTAATGGTATTATGTTTAATTCTTTCCTAATGTCATCGCTGCTTATTTTGTCTTAACTGAGGCATCCTTTACTCACTTACCAATTTAGATAAAGTAAAAATTGCACGTTGTAATTTATCTTCTCTATTTTAAACTAGCGGTACCCGCACGGCTTTGCCCGTGGTATAAAATTAAAAGTTCATTTGTAAAATAATTGATAAAGCAGAAAAAATGCTCTATTTTAGTTATAATTCAACTATAATTCCTTCAAAGTATATGATATAAAAATCTGGTATGGACCCCACACTACTTAATTTTACGTGTAAATTTCTTAGTAGATGACTTGGGGGCTAAAATAGTGCTTGGAGTGATCAAGATAACAATTCAAACATTTACATCCCTAGTTTGCCACGAAACAATGCAAAAAAATGTTTTACAATGATTAATCTCCTAAATATCGCCGATTTTAACATCATTCAGTGGATTTTTCGCAAAATATCGCCAATAGTGCCAAATTGACCCCCCCCCCCCAAAAAAAAAAAAAAATTAATAAAAAAATCGGCAAATTGGTGACAAATACTTGGCGACATATAAGGCTTGGCGATATATCGCCAAGTGGTCGCGCCAATTCATATCACTTGTGTCTGCATTGAAATTAACACTGATTGATTTACGCCATAAAACGGGCAAAACACCCCCTTGGGACATTCGAATGAAATCCCAAGGGGAGATGCACAAAAATAAGCCAAAAGAGAAAATAAGAGCAATTTTGTTGCTCACAGAAACCAACAGAAATCTTACCAAAATTTGAAAGAAGACGAAAGTTTCCTTTCCTAGCTTTGAAAACAAAACAATACATTTGCCGAAATGAAACACTTTAACAAGAAGTTCTGTCAAGAACTAAACGAGCCTACTTTCCCGTAAATCGACATCGGCATTCTCGCATCTGATCATTATTCTCTTGATTATCTGAAACTGAAAATTATGTCAAACATACCTTTTTAGCACATAGAGCTGATTTCGAAAAGCAAAATATACCCCTCTCATCAGATGAAATAGACACGTAAAAAGTAATTAACGAATAAATAAAGCTTTGTCGCACCTTTTAAAGAGCGCAACTGTTACAGTTCCTCCGTAGAAAAAATCCTACATTGTTTTCAAAAAAAATAAATAATAATAATAATAAAATAAATAAATAAATAAATAAAAGTACAAAGATCATCAAAACGTATTTTATCAAAGAAAGAAAAAAAAAGAAAAAAAAACTCGTCCGTTAATAAAATGTCTCGAATTTCACTTTTAATCGGTTGCCAGTTGTTAAATATAAATAAAGAATAAAATGTTCTCGTGAATGAAAAATTTTTGTTACAAAAAAAAATCGTCTGTCAAAAAAAAAAAAAAATAATAATAATAATAAATAAAATAAAACAAATGAATAAATAAACAAAAAATCGTCTGCACAGTCAGTCATTTTTTTTTTTCTGAGCCTGCATTTCCGCCACGTTTGCGGAGTCGGAGTCGGAATCAAAGTCCTCACAGAAGATTACTCAGAAAAGTACTTTACAAACACTATTTATCAAAACCATTTTCTTACAAAGTTAGTTTGAAGGAAATCCGACTTTAAGTTCAGAATCAACATTCAACTTAAATTCCCCGTAGACGCTAATGTTAATTTTTTTTTCTGAACGGTTCAATATTGAACGACAAATGGTTCAAATCAAAAAGCGAAATATGGAAATGTATGGGAAAGCCTCTGCGAGATCTTTCAAACAAAAAAAAAGTTTATTCCATTCAGACGGTTCACTCAAAAGTTATTAGGTGGGGAAAGGTTGCTTGAACGGTTCAATGTTGAACGAAAAAATGCTCAAATGGAAAATTTGAATAAGGTAATGAAGTATCCTTGCTGAGATAATTCGAACAAAAAAAAGTTTGTTCAAATCGGATTGTTCACTCAAAAGTTAACATCGCGGGACAGGTTGTTTGAACGGTTTAAAGTTGAACCAAAAACTGTTCAAATCGAAAAATCAAATATGGGAATGAGCTGTACTCGCCGAGATCTTTCGAACAAAAAAAAGTTTATTCCATTCGGACTGTTCACTTAAAAGTTATTAGGTGGGGAAAGGTTACTTGAATGGTTCAATGTTGAACCAAAAATGTTCAAATTGAAAATTTAAATACG
Organism: Uloborus plumipes; assembly: GCA_038373865.1. Lineage (NCBI taxonomy): Eukaryota > Metazoa > Arthropoda > Arachnida > Araneae > Uloboridae > Uloborus > Uloborus plumipes. Next base: position 127,712 of record JAXGGA010001435.1, read on the forward strand.
TTAATAAAGTATCCTTCCCTTTTGCTTCGAACAAAAAAAAAGTTGTTTAAATCGGACTGTTCATTCAAAAGTTATTAGGGGTGACAGCTTGTTTGAACGGTTCAATGTTGAACGAAAAATTGTTCAAATCGAAAATGTAGATACGGGAATGAAGTATCCTTGAAAAGATCTTTCGAACAAAAAAAAGTTTGTTCAAATCGGACTGTTCACTCAAAAGTTAGCATCGCGGGACAGGTTGTTTGAACGGTTCAAAGTTGAACTAAAAATTGTTCAAATCGAAAAATCAAATATGGGAATGAGCTGTACTCGCCGAGATCTTTCCAACAAAAAAAAGTTTGTCCAAATCGGAATGTTTATTCAAAAGTTATTAGGGGGGGACAGACAGACCGACAGACCGACACACAAATTCCCCATCTCAATACCCTACTTTCAAATTTTTAATTTTTCGATATTCAATTTACCTTTTTATTTTTTTAACTTAGCGATATTTTTTTTACTTGGCGATATTTTTTTTACTTGGCGATATTTTTTGGACTTGGCGATATTTTTTAGATGCATTAAGCTACTTTTAATACTTTTTTCGTCTTTCTTTTGTTTTTAACGGGAAAGTAGGCTAAAAAGAACGATGCAATGTCGCAATTTATACGATATTTGGTTAATCTTTGTGCTTTGGGTACCCCTTTCTTGCTAAATGGGCGATAGACGCACCTACTACTGTTTCCAAACGTTGCCAAAATCAATATTGCTAGAATGCGAAATCTATGAAAATGAAAAAAACAAAAAATAAATCCGCCAAATCTTTTAATTAAGTCATTAGTATAGAGGTTGCCAGAAAAATACTACGCTCCTTATTTGGGCCGAAAAAATACTACCGTAGTATCAAAAATACTACGTCTGGCAACGCTGGAACGAAACAAAAATAAGTATGAACACGTAACCATGCTAACAACATGAAAAGTTGATTTCCGTTGATAAAATAATCCATTTCATCTCTCTTTTCAAACAAATTTTATTCTGGAGCTCAACCATTTTAGAATCGTTCGGCTTGCTTTACTGAAGGTAAGCCTTGAATTCCGGGATTCTAAAAACAACTGTTACAGCTCTCCTGATGATCGTAGAAACTTCGAAAAAACTTCATTTTGTGCAGAAAATTTCAAGCTTTTGAATGACATAAGACTTGAAAATGTGTATGAAATATTTCTTCCCTATTTTATCGAATTTCCGCTAAGAATTCGAATAGAAAAAGAACGAAATGGAATTTTCGAAAAATCGCTTCGAGGTGCAAAACTACATGCTACAAACTAATTTTGTGCCAAGTGGCATAAAAATCGACCGAACGGTTTTGGCGCTACGCGCGTAACAGACAGAAAGACAGAAAGAAAGAAGGAAAGACAGACCCACCTTCAGCTTTATTATTAGTAGAAGAAAGTAGGCACAAGTCATGTGCAATCTTTTTTTTTTCTTTTCCCAATTTAATTAAATGTAAAAAAAAAAAAAATATTTTTTTCGCACAAAAGCCTTAACTACCGGACTCGTACCACGCTTGCTTCCACTCATAGGAAACATTTATAGTTAATATCGAATATTTCTTCAAAAAATAGAAAGTAAAAAGAATGTGTTCCTTCAAATCGCATAATTCCTTAAAATTGATTGAGATAAGAAATATAGCTATTTTTCTGCAATAAAATTTGTCATGGGATTATCTCTTCTTCGGATATTTCGTCTCACCTGCCAACCCCACAACAACCAAAAGACTACAACAAAAAAAAGATCGGAAATGATTCAATAACACACACATTCAATGTTACACCGAGGCCATAGAACGGTAATAGGTTTTGGAAAGTCATTAGACCGATGTATACAGTTCGATGAACATTAATGGTTGTCATTTAGACGTCGTATGCGCTCATCTGTCTGGAAAAGTATTTTGTGTGAATGGTTTCAACTATTAATAGTGGAAGAAATGGTATAGGTATATGAAAAGAATTAACGGCTACTATTTTAGCGTAATACGTGAGATCTGTGGCCAACAGCGAACTGAAAACGTGTATTTTATATTATGGGTTGGGTCAGGGGAGGTAAAATAGGTGACGGGGTAAAATTGGGCCTTTTTTAAAAAAAAAATCTTAAGCTTGGTCTTCAGAGTAAAAACTTGTTGTTTTAATTCTTAACTTGCTGTTTACGATCACAACTTGTTGTTGAAAGTCACAATTTGGAGTTCACAGTCACAACTTGCTGTTAATAGTTACAACTTAATTTTCAAAATCACAACTAGGTATTGAAAGTCACGACTTGGAGTTCGAGTTCAATGTAACGACGTGTTGCTTAACGTCACAACTTTCTGTTGAAAGTCACAACTTGCATTTAAAAGTCATAACTTGCTGTTAAGAGTTGAAACATTTTGATTTTAGTTTAATTTCTAAGGTAATGACAGTATTGATTTTTTTAACGTTTTTTTCCCTTCAGTAAGGAAAAAAAGTGCAAAAGTTTTTTTTTTTTGTCAAAAATGTATATAGTTTCAAGAGGCCATTAAGATTTATGTTCCCTCAGAAATAATAAAGTACTTTTATCATTTTTTAATACCAAAAAGGCTGTTATTTAACTTGAATTTGATTTCATTTAAAAAAACATCAAATATGCAAACAAATTAAAATTTTCATAAGTGCACACATCATTTATTTTTACATGAGTTGCATTTTTATTTGCTAACTGAGGAGTATATTAACTGCAATTTCCCCCAGTAATAAAATTTTGAAAGAGTTTCCAATCATTCGGAATGTTTATTTTCAGAAATGACACACGTTTATTAAAAGCACAACTCAAAACAATGTGTGAAATTGAATAAATATAACTCCCTTGTCTCACTTGCAGACAGAACGTTTGAAATTAAAAAAAAAACACAAATCTTAATTTAGTTTTGTTTCCGTAATAGCATTAGTAAATAATCTGATAGTCAGAATTTAAAAAATAAACAACAATAAAAAGACTTTATTCCCTTTCTCATTTTATTTTCCGCTTCGATAAGTTTGTACACTCATTACGTTCAACTAAAACTCCTCGCCGATTGTTTGTGTTGATTTTTTTATGATGTTGAATAACTGCACTCGCTCTACGCAAAAGCTCTATGTTGAATTGAAGAGAAAGATTAATGGTCTCTCTATTTCCGCTTTTAACCGGGATAAAAATGATAGCAGCAATTATTAACGAATATTAATTTCTAGAGGCATAAATTCCACATTAATGGCTTTGGGTACATCACTGTGATTACACTTTTATACAGAAGTAAAATTTTATCGTGTCTTCTGCCATTACTCAGTTAAAATTATCAATTGCAGTAATTTAATCACTTGTGATTTTTATCTGCAACTTAAGGGGCCATTTGACTTTCCTAATGTACTTTTTATTGCTCCAATAATGCGGAGAAGGGAGCTGTGTTTTAAAAATCGAACCGAACTCAAAGGAAGAATAAATAACATGAAACTGTGTAGTTTCAAAACTTCTCCATCTAATGAGATTTTTCCAAGTTATTTCTATAAATGTATGTTTGAAATGTATAATGGGACAAAACTGTCTTTTTTGGAAATAAATTAATTTTACCCTTATTGCTAGTATTCGAAAATAAAAATACGAATTCGAATGCCTTTAGTACATACCCATTAATTTGAATAAATAATTTATAATTTAAACAAACAAAGTTACCCAAATGTGATCCATTTGATCATTTTAGAAGAGTGCTTTCATTCATTAATAACTATATCATAACTAATAGTTTGCGAAGAAGAGAATTTCTGTTTCAATTTGTCACATTTTATGAGTATTATAAAATATGTTTCGAATTGAATATGTTTCGCCGTTTGATGTTAAAGACGAGAAAAGTATTTTACATTCTGCTAGTTATTTTTCATTTAAAAAGTTAGAGCTTGTTCGTAACAGGCTATTTGGCGATAACACTAAGTTGAAAATTAATTTTATTTGTTTATTAAAACGGTCAAAAGAATATTGACATATTTCTCCTTGTGCTGGTGTTAGTGTTATTCTCAAGATTATATCGTGTATATCAATATATTTTTATCATTCCTGGAAGATTCGTTACTGGGGCATTTCATGGTATTTGTGACATAGGGAAGTTCGTAACAAATTTTTTTTAAAGTTTAAAATTGTTATATATATTGGAAAAGTACATTCTAAAGTTTATTAATATCATATTGTTTTCATAGTTCACTGTATATTATGTTTGTAATTGCACGCAGAACATTGAAAATGCAATTTTCACTGTTACGAACTCTACATTGAATTTTTCTTTAAAAACTAAACTTTTATTCCAATTATTGTGACGGACTCTACAGTCATCATTTTCAAAATCCATAATTTTTCATAGAACGCACTTTTTGATTAAAATTGTTAGCTATATGAGGTTAGCCTTTACTTTATCTGTCTCAAGTACCAGTTTTGGCTTAAAAATCAGTTTAAGCCAAATTTAAAGAAAAATTCAATGTAGAGTCCGTAACAGTGAAAATTGCATTTTCAATGTTCTGAGTGCAATTACAAACATAATATAAAGTGAACTATGAAAAAAATATGATATTCATATACTTTAGAATGTACTTTTCCAATATATACATAAATTTTAAACTTTTAAAAAGTTTTGTTACGGACACCCCTATGTCACAAATACCGTGTGAAATGCCTACTGTAAATCTTTCTCGATGCATTTAAAATTTTAATTTGATCTTGTCTGTGACATGTTATTTTGTGCTTATTGTAATTTGAAGATTAATTTTTATCTGCAGTTTTGATTCGCATATTTGAAAGGTCATAAGAGAACTGACTTATTGTTGAATTTACAAGGTTTTTTTTTTTTTTTTTTTGTAAAATGTTCTTCGCAATCGATCTGAACATCGACGCACTATCATTTTAATCCACATTCAGACATGTCGGGTACAAATTAGTAGTCAAAATTTAAAATTTTTAACTTTCGCTTTAAATGTGCAATTATCAATAACATTGTAGACACTTATTTGGTGACACAAGAAACCTGATTTTCAAAATAGACAAATATGCTAATGAATAAAGGAAAATTTGGCAAGAGTGTTTTATCAAAAGTATTTTATCGACAGACATAATTCATTGCATTCATAAAGGGATTATTTGCAAACATAACATCGGGATACATCGTCGCCCATGTGTATGCATGCAGGTTACGATTTAGCTGGCTAAAATGGATTAACAGATAATGAAAATACAACAATATCGGAACGGGACATTTCTCCTGAATAGAAAGCGTCTTATATTTCACGTAGAGAAGTAAAATAGTAATGTTATGTGCAGGCGTTGTATTAAGTCAAGTTGTATTGTGTAAGATATGATCAAGGTACCCAAGTATAATCTTCAAGGGATTTTTGCCTAAAACAAACAATTGTAATCAGTTTCTTTACTGAAACTAGAACTGAGATAAAGCATATTTGGCAAGATCCCAATACAAATGGTCGCAAACACAGTATTACCCAAAAGTAATGTATTTAGGTAATAAAGCATTGGTCACATATAAATATAGCATTGATGTCGATAAATTATATTGCTTAAAAGGGAGGATAAAACGCAAAAAATAGTAAAAAGTAAGGAATAAATCTTTTTTTCTTTATCTTACTTTTTCCTATCGCATAGTATTAAATTTTTTGTATGAAATAACAGTAGCTTGGTGCAATATTTGTCTCATTATCATTTATGTATGAAATGAATTCATACTTACCAAGGAACATTACAAATACATTGCATGCAGATCAAATAAGGATGCATGAATAACAATAGTAATTCAAAATTATATCGATATAAGCAGTTCAATAGAATGGATAATGGCAATATTATTTAGTGCAGACATACTAAATTAATCAGAATTAATAAGAATAGAGAAGGGAATATCGGTTACAGCTTTTTCAGAAATAAAAATATATATACTTATTTCAGAAACTGTACTACGTACTCTTTTCTAAAAGACAAAACCAACCATTTCTCAAAAACCTCGTTTATAAAACCCCAATCCCTTTCTTCGCTTCACTTTTGCAATGTTCTGGATACTTAGGCAGGCGATTTCACACTTATCGAATTTTTGTTCCATACATGAGAGAACTACGGGGATTTTTCACGACATTTTATCAGGTCGGAATATTTCTTCTTGGGAGAAAGTGTCTACGAGACAACTTTCTCGCAGTGTTTCTCTTGGGTGAGGGGATTTGGGATTTGGGCGGGATCGTGGATTTGGTTCGGTCTGACAGTCGCGTTTGGAGAAATTTAGACACTACTACTTTGATCAACAAAAGGGAAAGAGTGAGATGCGTTTTTTTTTCTCTTTGCTCACATTTCAAAGTTTTTGTTTCAATTTTTGGGTGAAAGTATTTGAAATAGAGTGTGGAGATTTTGTATTGCTACATGTCTTATCCCTCGTTCGAAAGAAAAATTCTTCCCAACGTAGTAGGTTTGATTCCAAAGTTAGAATACAGTATCGATAAATTGACAATTTTTTTTAATGAATTAGCTAAAAATGAAAAAAATATATTTGCTTTTGCCGTAGAATGAGTTATTCTTTAAAAAATACTAGCAGTATTTAATTCTAATTTAAATTGATGTCGTAAAGACGATATAAATCAGTAGCATTTCTACCAGGAGTCTCACCCGCAGCAGTAATTTTTAGTGTCAGTTCTTTATGTCAACATAAATGTAAAAAATTTAGATATAACTTTGTATTCTGTAATTTTGCGCAAAATATGACTCCCTCTTACAAATACGCTGTATATCTTTTCCCGCAATATTACGCTCAATTTCTGTTGAAATTTCGTACTTTAATATAACTTTACGTGTGCTGAGGAAATCTTTCAGAGTTGCAGAATTTATCTTTCTGCAAAAACTGAATTTTGGGGGCCACCACCCAGACCGGTGACACTCGGTGTGGATCGCACCCCGTGGTGGCGCCGCTCAATTTCTGCTGAAATTTGGTACTTTAATATAACTTTACGCGTGCTGAGGAAAACTTTCAGAGTTGAAGAATTTATCTTTTTTTGCAAAAACACTTTGGGGGCCAACACCTCTCCTGGTGACCCTCGGTGTGGACCGTACCCCGTGGTGGCGCTTCTGTATATCTATTTAATTCCTTTTTTAAGTTTATTGAAATAGCATCGGGAGAATGTTTAAGATAATGGGGGAGATTAGATATGAAGTTGAGAGAACAATCACCTTCATGGGGCAAAGTGAATGATTGTAAATAATTTGATTCGAACATAAAAGCGTCAAACGTTGGAGCAAGTATTGAAAATCACCTACAGTTGGGGAATTGTTCCACTTTCCTGAACAATGGTAAAATTAAAATTTATTTTTATTAGAGTATGAACTACTAGTTTGGTTTTTTTTTTTTTTTATAATTGCTTTCTTTCCCTTGCAGAAAACATACTATATTTCTTTTTCCATACAATAAGCGTATATTTTTAAAACAATTGCAATATTTATTTTTTCTGGAAGCAACTCATCATCTTCTCGCTCTGTAAAATCTGCAATCATAAAAAAAGCAAACATATTTGGTAGAAGAAAAGAAAGGGGGGGGATTTCCAATCATCATTTTCTTGATACATAAAATCAATATTTTAACACCGTAATTAAAGACAACACTTAAGAACTGAAACAAAAGCCTGAAGAACTGAATTAAAAAAAAAAAAAAAAACTAAATAGAACGTCAATAAACATGATATCAGTTGCCCATGTTATCCATTTGAAAATGTCTATCACTGTCAGAAACACTCGCCGTTTCCGATACGATCTCCAATATTAAGTAATGAATCGATCTTTTAATCCATATTCCAGAAGAGAAAAAAGCGATGATAAAGGATTTTTTTTAGCACGAGTGACTTGCTGTTACTCCAGCGTTACGTGATTTACGCACTTGTCAGCAGGTCATTTCATTTTGTTGGATCACTGTCGATAGAATACTTCTAAAAACTATGCTTCATATGTTTCATCTATATTGGGAATTGTTCTTAAAATACATGTGCTTATTACCAGGATTGGTAGTGAAAATGGTTTCCATGTTACATTGTAAAAATGACTGTTGTTTTTACAGTATATTACAGCTAATTTTACAGTACTTAAATGTAAAATTGCTAATTTTACAGTTTGTTACCGTGCATTTTAGTTTTAAGTTGGAACCTCTGCTGGCAGTATTATAATGTTGTTTTTACAGTATAATACAGCTACATTTACTGTAATATTAAAACATTTTACGGCAATAAACTAAAATCGCTAACTTTACAGTAAGAAACTAAAACTACTGGTTTTTCCCTTTTTTATTGTGCATTTTACAGTTTTAAATTGAAGCTTCGGCTGCCTGTAAAAACAACAGCTCACTTTGTGCAATGTATAAATCTAAGCTTAATTTAGAATAAAAACTAATAAGACATTTCTTTAAACCGAAATGTACAGGTGAACAGCTAACACGAGTTTCGGTGTAACAGGAGAATGTGTTTCTCAATGCACAAAATGGGAGCTTAAACCATTCTGTCCGGTTTTTTTTAGCACGAGTGACTTGCTCTTACTCCAGCGTTACGTGATTTACGCACTTGTCAGCAGGTCATTTCATTTCGTTGGATCACTGTCTATAGAATACTTCTATAAACTATGCTTCATATATCTTGTGAATTGTTCTTAAAATACGTGTGCTTATTGCGAGAGCTGGTACTAAAAATGGTTTTCGTGTTATAAAACTGAAACTGCATTTATAATCATAGAACTGCACTGCAAAAAATATTGTCTTTACAGTTATAACACAGTTAATTTTTTAGTAATGAACTATAAAATTTGCTGATTTTAGAGTAATTAACTGTAAAATTGTTAATTGCCCAATTTACAGTAATAAACTGCTAAATTAGCCATTTTACAGTTTATTACTGTGCATTTCAGAATTTTAAACTGGAACATCTGCTGCCAGTATTATACTGTTGTTTTTATAGCATAATACAACTAATTTTGTGGTAATAAAATAAAATTGCTGCTTTCACAGAAATTAAACTGTAAAATTGCTAATTTTACAGTTTATTACTGTGTATTTTACAGTTTTAAACGGATTATCTGCTGCAGTATTTTTACTGCTGTTTTTACAGGATAATACAGCTAATTTTATGGTAATAAACTGACAAATTGCTAATTTTAAAATTTATTGCTGTGCATTTTAGTTTTAAATTGGAAACTATGTTTCTAGTACAATACTGTAAAAAACAACATTTTATTTTTGCAGCGTAACCGTCTGAAAACAGAGTGATTTATAAGCATTAAAAGTATTTAGAAAACAGTATTAAAATATAGCAAATATAGATATGACTTTTGTTTCAAGTAATAAATATTTTCAAACCAGTGAACAAAACGAATGTTCTTTAAAATGACGAAAGACTTGAAGCATAACAATTGACTAAAAGTTAAAGTATATAAATCTTCGCAGAGAAGACATTTTAAAAAAAAAAATAGAAAAATGTTGGAGACACATAGAACATTTCATGCCAAAGCTTGAGCTCAACGAGAAAACATTTATTCTAGTAGCTTAGAAAACTTATGTGAAAAATGAAACGCTTTCGTTTTGAAAACAGTCTGCTTTTTTTTATCAGCACTTAGCACTAATTCATGCACAAAACCTACAACCACCAGTAGAGATGAAGCTTTATTTGATAATTGAATTCTAGCCTAGTTCCAATGAAACAAAGCAGTTGCATTGCAATTCTTGGTAAAAAATTTATTAGTAGTTATAAAAAACAAATTAGATATTTATAAAATTTCAAATTAATCCATCGAAGAAATGTTTGGTTAGTTAGTGATATTTCTCCTAGTGAAAAACACTTTTTTCTAAACCTCTGTGTTTTATCTATTTTTCTTTTTATATTTTTATAAACACAACCTGGTTTTTAAAGCAAAGTTTCAACATATTCACGAAATTTTAATTTCAAAATGCCTACAAATTTATATGCGAAAAAAAGCTTTAAATGCGTTTGGAACACTTTCTAGTTTGAATTTCTTAAGAGGGCAAATAACGATCCTATAGCTAAAATATGCATTTATTCTCAAATAGGTATTTAGCCGTTGCCCGATGAATATGTTTAAAATGAGTTTTTTTCTGACTTTCATTTGTCTAAATGTGTAGCTTTATCGCTTTCGTTGTTACACGCTCTAACAATTTAAAATCAGGTGTCTTTCATCCACATTAAATGTTTCAATGACTTTCATAATGGAATTCTGTTTCAATGGTTAGTGTATGAGTATCACTCTCTCATTCATTCCAGTTGAGTATTTATTATGCATGCAATACTCCAAATTTGTTAAAACAACTCAATCTAGTAATGTATTGTGATTTTAAAAAATACAAAATTTGCTTTGCCTAGTGTGAAACGTTGAATGAATTTATTTTATTGTTTCAGAAATTTTATTCAAGGAAGAAAAAAATTCACAATAATCGCTTTATTTTGTTTTGAAGTTCAAATTTGATGTGCATCAGTGGACTCAATTCAGGGACACTTTAGAAAGATTCCATCATTTAACTTAAAATATTAACATTATTATTTTTTTTTATCTTTAGTTATTAAATAATAGCAAGTATTGCAATAACAATGTTTTAATATACTTTCACAATATTAAATCAATATGTAATCATGAATATAAATAACGTATTAAGTAGCACACTACAGTTAGTCACCCTTTTGTAGGGAAACCATTACATTTTAGCATATTTCGTTGCCAAAGATAAATTATCTAAATAAATCAAAATTCATTTGAAAACGATTTATATTTATAAATTGCGCTTAAAAATAAATAAATAAATAATTTTAACATTCACATGAAATAAATGCATAAATTATTTAAGTTCTGAATAAATGATTTAAGTGAAATAAATAAAACTTATAACTTTATTATACAATATTAAACGATGAAGTCTTTAAAAAATTGAAAAGTTGTCCAGAATAATGTCCATTAATGTGTTTAATGTAATGAAATAAAATTAGCTTTTGACTGTTATAAAATTTATCTCGCAATTATAACCAAAGTGAGCAAAGATTCTCTGTTTTCGTCAAGTAAGAAACATGCATTTCGCCAACACTAAAAAATAGATGTTTTTTTTACAGTATAATAAAGCTAATTTTGCAGTAACAAACTGTAAACATTGCAAATTTTACAGTATAAACTGCAAAATTGCTAATTTTACTCGAATAAAATGTAAAATTGGTGCTTTACAGTAATAAACTGTAAAATTACTAATTTTACAGTTTATTACTGCGCATTTTACAGTTCTAATTTGGGACCTCTGCTGCAAGTACTATACTGTTGTTTTTAGAGTACAATACAGCTAATTTTGTGGTAATAAACTTTAAAACCGCAACTTAACAGTAAGAAACTAAAATTGCTAGTTTTACAGTTTCATTACTGTGCATTTTACAGTTTTAAATTGAAACCTCTGCTGCCAGTATTATACTGTAAAAACAAGTTCATTTTTTGCAGGGAAGCGTTGTCAAAGATATTAAAAAACCTATGGCAGCAAAGTACCCTTTTTATACTTCCTTGAATAAAAAGAACATTTCAAGTACTAGATACTATTTTGACACGTAAAAAAAATACTGACTGACCACATAAAAAGTATTAGCTTCAACGCATCTTTCATTGCCTAAAATACTTTCATTATTCTACCCAGACATGTATCGATTCTCAATCCATTAACCTGGGGGAAAATGGTGATAAAGGATTTCTTTTCTGGGCGAATGAAGAATTAAAATTGCCTAATCTTCTAAGAAAATGAAAGTTACATAAAAAATGGTCACTAAAAATCTGTTCTTTTAGTGACGGCAGATGGTTAGTGTTGGCAAGAAATCAATTGATAAAGATGTGTGCAATTTCATTGGAAATGTGACATCGGAGCTATCTTTTATAACGAGCAATTTTGATTTTGAAATTCATTAAAGTACTAACAAAATGGTACAATATTTAAATATTTAAAGCAAGCTGTTTAGTTTAAAAATGAAGTGGAAAAGTGTTTTGTTTTTACTACATGACAAAAGTAATACACATTAGCGTTAAGAATACATTGATTAAGCATTATGCAATTTTCCTTAATTTGGAAAAAATAAGGGTTTTGTACAATTTTTTTTTCGGAGCAACAAAAATTTATCTACAAAATAAATAAACAACGATACAAATTCGCAGTATTTCAAAAGCTTTAAACACAAGTTTGTTTTAAGGTTACAAGAAACCATTTTTTTCTGAAAAAAATTCAAACCGATGGATAAAAAAGACAACTGACAAATGCCTGAAAGAGAGAAAGTAACCCCTAAAGCACGTATTACATCACTGTCTTTGAAAATGTTACTCATTTTTAACGTCGTTAATTTTTCTTTTTTCTTTTTTTTTAGCACTAAGTTTTATAGTTTACTGTTTTTGGCTTACAGTATCCAAACACTTTCAGAGCTCTACTTTAAAAAAAAATCTTTCAAAACTTTGGAAGTATACACTTTCTGATTAAATTGAAATGTTGGAAAATGTTACCATCTTTTTTTATCAAAATTGTAGCTATTCATTTAATTTAAGGAACATTTTCAAAAATTAAGAGAATGCAATATTTTCAATAAAGTTACTGAAATGAAGCTTCCAACAAACTGACGATCGCCAAGGGCATATATTGAAACTTACAGGAAACGTTGAACAAACCAAAACCAAATCAGAACTCATCGAATTGCTCTTTGTGAGATTTTTTCACCAAATGTAGGGTATGGGCTCCAGTAGTCGGCCATGTAAGAGATCTTTTGTTGATCTTGGCTAACCTAGAACTTTCAGCTATCAATACAGCAACAAAAACAAGGTAAAACTTTAGAATGAACCTTTCTGATAGTGAATCACCTACTTGTTTCAGAAATTTGAAAAAAAAATATGTTAAAATCCAAGCTTTTGTCAACACTAGTAAATGCTCCAGTAGTCGGCCACAGAATCATCTCAGCTGAAAAATAAGCAAAATCGCAATCTTGGATGACGGGCACACCATTCAAAATGAAATGACTCATTTCTAATTCAAAAAAAGTACCCAAAACTTAACTGCCACTGGTTGATGATTGAGGATAGGTACATGAATGTGTGAATGCGTCATATCTGATTTTGAATTAAAAATGTACTATTTATGAGGAGTTTTTGTCATTGTGGCCGACCACTAGAGACTGGCCGACTACTGAAGCACTTACAATACTCAATTGATGCTTTAGAAATTGGCCGAAACTAACAAATATTGCCATCGTAATTAACCTTTAGGTATATACCCTGGATGCAGAAAAACTCTGTAACGTTTTATAAAAATCGGATTTTAATGTTTCGCAGTATCATTTTTTAAGGGAGCAAATTTGACAAAAAATCTTAGTTTGGAAAATAATGCATTTTTAGTTTAACTTTTTAGTTTTTTGTTGCATATTATACACATATGCATGACAATATCTCTGAGTCTAATAAATTAAAGAACAAAAATTGACCCTTTTTTAAAGGCTGAGGAAGGATAATTAAAATTACTTCATAAAACGAAATTGTGAAATACAGTCAAAAGTAACTATTTCAACAGGTTTGAATATTTTACAAGCTTATTAAACACATTTTTTAAATTAGCAAAAAAAAATTTGTACTCTGAAATACATGTGCTTGAATAATCACCCATGTGAAATTCAGTTCCGAATGAAACACTTAACGTCATTATTTAAATAGAAAGAGGAACAAGAAAAACCGAATGTTATTAAACTAATGACTACGTTACGAAAAACCGAAGTCTAACTTTTACTCTCGAAAAAACATCAAAGAATACCGTTCATAAAAATACTCGATAAAATATTATTCAATAACGCAAGAATATTTCACGAACAAAAAAAATAAAAGAAAGCATAAGAGAATGTATTGAAACAACTCCCTTTAAGCACATACTACACTTGAAAAACGAATAGAGAGAAATTTCCGTTACACCTCTTGCGATAGGAGAGAGAAATAGCACTTAGTAGTTCGAGAAACTTCTCTTTTTATTACAATCCCTGTGTATCTAAAGGTTGAGATGATGAGGTAACGTTACGGGCGGAAACCATTTATAGCCTCAGAAAATATCTTTTTTATTTTAACTCTCTTCAAACTGTGGTCTGGAGTGGAGTAAAAAAGGAGAGAGCACGGGGCATTAAAGGTATTGTGAAGGCTAGGGTTGCACTCCAATAAATTTCGAATTAATGCCGCTGGCTATTTTATGGTATGAAGCGGCTTACATACTTGGTTTATGGTGCTGGAATCTTTGGCATTCTAGCATGCATAGGAGGTGTTGTTGCAGCACGGAAATGTGTTTTTTTCTCAATAGATGATTTGTGAAATAATATTTTTATGAGTTTTTGAATATAACAAAATTATTTTAGATCAAGAAGTACATGTTCATTTTTTTCATGTTTCGCTGGGAAAATGTGTTTGGCCATTTTGGTATACAATTTGATGGAATGTATAGCTCCGAAACTAAGTTGTTTGGATATAACGTGTTTTTTGATGGATTTATATGTATATTTATACATTTTTTTTCTTTTCTTTGGCTTTATTTTATTTTTTTTATTTTTTCAACCATTGGCTCTCGTTTTCTTCATTAAAAATTAGTTTTTTTCGAACTGCAAACATGTGCAATGCAAAATGAAACCATAAAAAAAAACTTGGAATTTTAGGGTTAAGAGTTATACTCGAAGCTGTTTTTTTAGTTTTTTAATTTTCGGAAATGTTGTCATATGTCTCAAGTTGATGCCGCGTAATAATTTAACTCAAAGGTTTATAAGTGTTTTTTTTTTCATGTCCTAGGCTTTTTAAATGAAGGAAAAGAGAGAAACAATCTTCTCTAAGTATTTAAAGCTCTCTAAGAAAGAGCATCATCGGAGAATATAGCTATACTTGCGTTTATATTATTGAAATAACAGATTTACGTTTATTATCTAACTGAAAAAACGTAAACCCTGTGCTCGAGTCTTCTTTATAAACATTTCTTCATTTCGTTGTTTATTATGTCGGCATTACATCTTGAGCATTTGTGTATCAACTTCACCCACTCTGGGTACAGTTGATTAAAAAAAGTTAAAAGGATTTTTTGTGTGTGTGTGTGTTATAAGCAAAACAAAGAAAAATTTAAAATTAATTTTGGCACTTACTGAATTTAAAAAAAGGGAAAGACTTAAATGTAAAATGTCTATCTACTAAACATGGTATCAGGCCAGTCATTTCAAGTATTTTCAGGGGGGGGGTCAAAGGATGCAAACACGATGCAATTTCATCGGAAAACAACAGAAACCACGCCCACTTATATAGAAATGCATTGATTTCTCAAAGTAAGGGGGGGGGGCAATTGCCCCCCTCTGACCCCCCTGCATGGTCTCCCCTATTGAGAATAAAGGAAATAAAGAAAAAAAGTCTATGATTGCTTTTTTTCTTGCTGGGCTTGCGTGCTGTCTTCGTATTTCGGAAAACTCAGTCCAAACCGTAGTATTCCGTTTGAATTATTACTTCTTTAATCATACTGGTTTCTAATTGATCACCCATTTAGGTAATGAACAACACTATTGCACTGCAAAAATAAGTCATTGTTTTTACAGTAGAATACTAAAAGCAGAAGTTTCAGTTTAAAATTAAAATCGCAGTATTTTACTGTAAAACTAGCTATTTTACTCATTATTACTGTAAAAATAGCAATTTTACAGTTTATTACTGTAAAATTAACAATTCTACAGTTTATTACCATTAAATTTGCTGTTTTATACTGTAAAAACAACAGTGTAATACTGGTAGCTGCGGTTTTAATTTAAAACTGCAAAATGCACAGTAATGAACTGTGAAACTAACAATTTTACAGTTTATTACTGTAAACTAGCAATTTTAGTTTACTACTGAAACATTAGCAGTTTTACAGTTTATTACTGTAAAATTACTGTAATAATAGCTGTATCAAACTGTAAAAACAACATTCATTTTTTTAGTGTATCATCCACAGGTGTTCTTAAGACCTGAGCTCTGAGCTTAGGAAAAAATAGAAGCAATTGACTTGGAAGCGAGAGCGAATCTGCATCCTTTTCAAAACAACTGTCAAACGTAAAACGTCACTCCAGACACTTGGGCAGAAACATTTTCTCCCTCATGCCAGTGTCACCCGAATCGGCTAATGCATTTTGCGATAGAGATGCCGCCATAAGAAAATATCTTCCCCTTCTTCTTTCCCTTTTCTTGAGGCTGAAAAATCATCTATCACGGCAAAAAAAGCTGCATCTATCACTTGATGTCTCGTTTTCGCCGCCAGGGGGCTCAAAGATCCAGATGGAGATGCGGCAAAACGTCTGTCGTCTTCAGAAAACGATGAAAGTTTTGGATGGGTAAAAAGTGGGAGAAAATATCGCAGGTGTTTGGGAATGCGGTTTTATGTGCTTTGCCGAAACAGAGCAGGTTAAAGGCATTTAAAAAGCAGAATTATACAACTGTTTACGGAACAGTTTGAGAGCATTTAAAAAGTAGCACTATACAACTGTATTTGCATTATTTGTTTTGATGTTTTTAAGTCTATTTAATAAATTAACTACTTTTATACTATTCAGGGGAATGTGTTCAGGAAAACGCGCAATTCTAGAGTCAGTTTCAAAAAGCGATAAAAGTTTTGAACAAGTAAAAATAAGAGAAACTTTTCCCAGGTACTCGGAATACGAATTCTCAAAACAGCAAAGCAATCTTTCGTTTTTTCCTCTTAACCCTCGTGGGTTCCTTGGGGTCATATGTGACCCCAATGCAATTTCTGTTTAATATATCTTGTTAATCAATCATTTGTTTTTAATGGCATTTTGTGGCTTTTATTCTTCTAGTTTTCTATTCAAAATAATGCTATTATTGTATTTTATTTGTCCCGAATTGCATTTTTTGCACACAAGACCTTTGGGGTCACTTCCCCAGAATGCCAAAAAAAGAGGAAGTTGCAACTTTCGTCCAAGAGAACTGGACAGAAAATGCATCGAAAAATGTCATAAGTGTTTGAAATTCACTTGCAAAAAATCATGTTTTTTCAGGTCTGTAACAGTTGTAAATAAATCTACAGTTATTGTAAGTTTTGCTCTAAAATTTAATTTTTAATGCATAAGCTAAATTTTACTTTGATTGTGTCTTTTTATTTTTATTTTTTTAGCATTAAAAAGTGTGTGAACTAGTGCATGTACCATTCAATAATAATAATTAATTAATTAAAGAAAGCATTGGGGTCGTTTATGACCCCAAGGGTCTTCAGTGTAGCTAAAATGGGAGGGACCCACGAGGGTTAACATAACATATGTTCTTAAACATATTTTATCTTTTTAATGACTTCTTTGTATTGAATAATTTGAATACTATTAGTTAATATCGTTTGATATATCTAAGTTAAGATCCGCCAAAAGTTAAGATTCGCCAAAATGCTTGTTTTATCTGCAGGAAACGATACAAGATTTCCATGGGTAAAAACAAGGAAATAAATATGACAGGTTTTTGGAAATGTGATTTTGTACGTAAAGACTTTATAAAATTTACATTGATTCCAACACTAAAGCCAATATTTTCACATCCCCGACTGAAATAAATATTGGCTAAGAAACAATTAGTATAACAAAGATATTGTAAAGGGTAAGGCTCCAAATCTTCAGCCAAGGTCAGACTTCAAAGATTTTTTTTGAATCAAAATCAGTTCATCCATTCCAGAGTTACGACTGACACAAAGATATAGGGGTTCAATTTATAACTCTTCTCTTCCAGCATTGGGGGTTAAAATTGACAATCAGTTTCTTTTCGCGTTTTGATTTTGTTATAGATTTGGGTGTCACCCCACATATTGAAAGCATAGTTTCAAAGACATATAAAGTTCGTGGTATTCTTAAACCATTAATGCCTGACATTTTTTTCCCCAAAGATATTTTGTACACTGGTTACAAACAGTGTTTAATGGACAGGAAAAATAATTTTAAAAATATTATGTAAAAAGTAATGTTTTTATTAAGGAAAGAAAAATCGTCCCTTAAAGGTTACGATAGACCCCAGAGAGTACATACTTTTTTTACTAATTTTTTTTCTGCCTACGATATAATATTTAAAAAGACATTTTATAAGAAGAAATAAAATCAGCAATTAACATAAACTGGGAAGCTGGGAATAACTTTGAAAATTTAGCTTTTTTTTTCTTGAGATTGTGAACGATGTGATTTTTGATAAAGATCATATTAAAACTGCTACAGAACACACAATGGGTTGAACGTAAAACTAGGGGGTTTTCAATGAGCAGACACTTACAACGCTTTATTTTTGCCTTGTACGCTATAACCTTGAATAGTTAATCGTCTTTTTTGGGATCCCTATTACAATAATAAAGCAAAAATTCTCAAGCAAATTCAATCGAAATTTATTTATTACTTGTGTTACAGAACTGATAAACATGATTGTTTTACTTGTTTATATTTTTCTTTGTGTACTATTTACAGAGTTCAAAGACTTAAGCACTTAAAATCTTATTTTTATTATTTATTTGAAGTAGTTAAAGAAGCTTTGAATTTAAGTAATTTCACTCTTCACTTACTAAGGTATTTCATATTCTTTTTACCGTAAAAATAGGAGTAACTTTCGCTCATGTCGTCTTCAAACAAAAACTTCAATGATGGAAAAAAATTAAAAAAATGCGACGTACCTAAACAACTCAATACATTTTGATTTCTCTATGTAGAAAAAAGAATGAATATTTTTTTTCAAATAAATATTATATTATAAAATTAATGCATACGTATTGATTGGATATAAAAGTAATCACTATAACTCAAAACTAATATGATCCGGCCTTTTTTAAAAGAAACAAAATTTTAAATTACCATTAATTCAAAAACTGTGTTTGTTCTTGTTTCGGTGAAGAACAACGAAACATATTCATGTTTTCTATTATCAAAATATCGCATCTTATACTCTTTTATTCATTAATTTTTGCTTAGGGGACTCTTAGAAAGGAAGAAAATGAGTATCATGTATGTAAATCATTCCAAGTAAGAGTTTTAAGCAGATAAAAAGTGGAAAAAAAATGTTGAAAAAACTTGGGCTTAAATGGGTTAAATAAACGTAACACAAAACTGTAACCATCAAAGAATCATTAGAATTTCGCTGCCTTAAAATATATTTGAAATTTTTATTTATTTTTTAAGAGCAAGAATCTGAGAGAGTGTCACGCCTGTGATTCATGACCTCTCAGATTTTTTCCAAAAAATTACCAAATGTTTATTATCTTATTGAAAGACCAACTTGTACATTTCAGTTGGCACGGCAAAAGTAGTGTCGTCTGAAAGAACAGTGTAAGCACTTTAAAATAATGTATAAATAACAGAAAAGTTCAACGTGCTTTTAGTTGCGTAAGGGCGAAATATGAAAAATGTCATATTTTACCGATATTCAAACGGTCATAACTTCCTCTGCCAACAACATATTGAAATATTTTTTTTTGCCAATGTCATGCTCTATTCTTTTTCTTAACAGAACAGTTGAGTCCTTTGAGGCGAAATGTAAAAAAATTTTTTACAAAAAATGTATTTTTTCCTGTGCAATTTTTGTAAAAAAAAATTTCACATTTCGCCTCAAAGGACTCAACTGTTCTGTTAAGACAAAGAATAGAGTATGACATTGGCAAAAAAAAATATTTCAATATGTTGTTGGCAGAGGAAGTTATGACCGTTTGAATATCGGTAAAATATGACATTTTTCATATTTCGGCCTTACGCAACTAAAAGCACGTTGAACTTTCCTCTGTTATTTATACATTATTTTAAAGTGCTTACACTGGTCTTTCAAACGACACTACTTTTGCCTTGCCAACTGAAATGTACAAGCTGTTTTTGGACCTCAAAAACGCTAAAAAACGTCAAAAATGCCTTGTTTTGAGGACCTTCACTAACCTTACGGCAACAACTTACCACAAATTTAACATTCAATTTGTAAAGTTTCAACCTTCTATATTCCATATATAAAAAGAAAATTGGAGTTAAACAGTTCCTGGTAAGAGTTTTGGTTCACAGCAATTTCCATGTCTTGAAAATCCGCTTAATTTTTGATGCCGCACCTTCAACTTCAGGGATCCATAAAAACTAAACAACTCAACTTTAGAGCAAAACATTCTGGATTTGGTCTTTCAATAAGATAATAAACATTTGGTAATTTTTGGGAGAAAATCTGAGAGGTCATGAATCACCTCATAATGCTGGGCGTTACAGTTTCTCAGATTCTTGCTCTTAATATGTATTATATTTATTTATATTTTTTACACAACAATGAGACAGACAGTAAAAACGGATAAACATAGTGAAGAACATGAATTTTTGAAGTTTATTTTAACATTAAATAGTTCCAGCTTTGTAAACAAGAGGTAAAGTAAACAAGAATTGGTTGTAAATTTTCCCCTCATTATGATTTAACCTTTCTTTTTTTAGCTACGTATTATAACTACACAGCAAAAGACGAACTGTTGTTTTCACTGTATAATACTGACCGCCGAGGTTCTAATTTAAAAAGGTAAAATAAACAGTAATGAACTGTAAAACTAGCAAGTTTAGTTTCTTACTGTAAAGTTAACAAACATTTACAGTTTATTGCCGAAAAATTTAGCTGTATTATAATGTAAAAAACAGCAGTATAATACTGGAAGCAGAGGTTCTAGTTTCAAACTGTAAAATATACGATAATAAACTGTAAACTTAGCAATTTTGCAGTTTATTGCTGTGAAATTAGCGATTTTTACTGTTTTTTACTAGTAAACTCTCACTTATACGCCGCCTCATTTATGCGCCTTTTTCATTTATACGACGATTTTAAATGGTCCCAGTACATTCCATAGCAAAATAATTATAGCATTATTCGTTTATGCGTCGTTCTAAAGATAAATATGTCACTTATGCGCCAAATTTTCCCAAAAATGTAAAAAAAATATATTTATTTTCTTTAAAAATATAAGCGTTTTTCTTCACTTTCCTCTTCAATTTTTCGCCTTTATTGCTCACGACAGATATTTTTTTCCACATGAACTAGCGTTCGGAGAAAGACAATTATCTATTATGCATCATTTTAAAGGGAATTTTGTAATTAGGTATGCTACATTTTTTTTCTCCATATCATTGTAATTACGTCACAGTAACTACCAAACCGTAGTAATGTGTCCCTTTTCTATAGAAATATTCTTATTCATTCTCTCATTAGAAACTATGTTGCGTTTTAGTCTTTTAAAAGGGCTTGTTCACTTATGCGGCTTTTTCTGTTGGTCCCTTGGGAGGGCGCATAAGTGAGAGTTTACTGTATAAAATTGGCTGTATTATACTATGAAAACAGCATTCATTTTTACAGTGTTCTTTTTTAGCTACGTATTATAACTATACAACCCACCTGGTACCAAAAACAATTGTTTGAACCGTACACGGAAAGATAGTGAAATATTTATCCAAACATTCCCTTTCTTTTCGATGCATGTTATTTGAAAAAGGAAAAGCCACCAAAATCTCTACACACTTACCCATACACAAAATGGGGAAAACAAAAACTCTATAAATCATGCTGCGAAGTGTAAAATCGCTACAAGGGTAAGTATCTGGAAAGTTGCAGGAGAGGAAAGTTTAGGAATGGAGATATGGGTGAGAGAAGATTCTTGAAAAATGCGGATTTGTGTCTGCTTTTATTTTTAGGGTTTGGCGAAACTGCCTAAAGTGCGTGTAAATGTTTCTCTTTTTTTTTTCCAGGTGATGGGAGGAGAATACAATAAAGTTATGCTTTCTCGTATTAATGGAAAATTTTTCAAAACCCATAAAATTTTAAGTTGGTCAAAGCCAAATACTACGTTGCAAAGAACAAATGCGCAGGATTACTGCAGACACGTGTTTCAGCATTACAAGGAGTGCTATTGTCCGACATGCTACACTGTAAAAACTGAATGTCGTTTTTACAGTATAATGCAGCTAAGTTTATAGTAATAAATTGTATAAATGGTAATTTTTACGGTATTAAACTGTAAATAGCTAGTTTCAGTAGATTACCATGCATTTTGCAGTTTTAAATTGGAACCTCTGGTGCCAGTATTATGCTGTAAACAACATCTTTTTTTTACGGTGTATACCTTATTCTTTTTATTTAAAACTTCCATTAGTAAGGACTAAATGACATGAAAATATATATAACTTCCATTTATAATTCATCTAATGTCCACCAAAGTTCAATAAACATAACTTTAGCTGAAATCAAGGAATGATTGAAAACTTTCGCAACAGGTTTTCGTAAACAGAACTTCGTAATTAAAACTTTAACGCCGTATTAATACGGCATAGCGAAACAGATCTAAATGTTAATGTTAATATTACATGGGCGGGCAATTACAATATGAATAGGTACATTCGGACTCCATCATAATGTCCGCTGTGGACTGACGGAATACCTGACATACTGCTTTGCGACGTATAATAAGGGCAGCTTAGTGAAGCGCCGAGATTAAACTAATTAGCGTGTTTGGTCGATCGGAGTTTCATTAGGTTAGTGGAGCTTGCATTCTGCATTTATTTATTCATTAAATTGCAAAGGATTCTCCACAGTTGCACCAGCAGCGGATTTTAGGGGGACCCAGGGGGACCAGGTCCCTCTCGAAATAATTTTACCATGCCATTAATTAGTTTTTAATTTATTTCTTCTTAAAGTAACTAACACATTTTAATATATTTCATTAAACACACACACACATGTGCAAAGTGTATTTGAATAACATCCATTTGATTTACTATGGAAGCAATATCTGTACCTCAGAACCAGACTAACATAAGTCCATTTTTGTAACTTTTCAGTAGAAGGAGAAAACAATTGCTGGATGCCTGCAAAGGATGGGACTCGAGCTATTTTAACACTGATTAAAATTGTGAAGGAATTTCTTTTATAGAATAACGTTTGTATGAGTGGATGCGGAATAACATTCTACATACAATGCATTATTGAAGTGAAAACCGCCATTTTTGGACTTACGTCGTTCTGGTTCTAAGGTACAGATATTGCAGTTGGCAGTCAGTGTAAAAGAACGGAGTAAGATCATGAGTTTCGAAATCAAGGGCACATGTGATATCGGCATTCGTTCATTCATTCTTTGAGAGAAAACGAAAGTGATTATATGCTGTTTCGATCACATTTTGTTTTAATCATTATGGTATAGAAATCTTTGTGAGTAAAACTGAAAGATGGATGCAAGGAAGGAGCAATCGGTTGATCACTCCTCCCTTGGGGAACTCACCGATGACACATTTTCAGTATTAAAATTCAAAAAAAGGTTTTTTTTTTTTTTTTTTGACTATCTTTGGTTCTACACTGTAAAAAATGAATGTTGTTTTTACAGTATAATACAGCTAATTTATAGTAATAAACTAAAATTGCTAATTTTAAAGTAATAAACTGTATAAAATTGCAAATTTTATAGTTTAATACCGTGAAATTTACAGTTTAGGGCATGCTAAAATTCCCATAGTTCCTTGCGCGCTGGGTGTTAAGCACTTCCGGTTATTCTACTGCTGGTTTCTGCCGTTGTTTTGTCTGAGTAATAGAACATATAAACCTTAAACTGCCATGGAATTGCTGCGTCCCTCAATGTTCTGCAACCTCCAAAGCTTGTGAGGAATTATGTTTCCATTCATTTCCAACGGATTCAAGTGAGAGAAAAAAAAAAAAAAAAAAAAAAAAAGATAATATCTATTCGTTTTTCAAAACCCCTAGTAAGTACGCGAAAGTTTGCAGCAGTTATTTTAAAGAAAGTGACTTCTTGACCAAGAAAACCGGTAAGTGTATGTCATTTCTGTTTTATGCAATTCAGATAGTGAATTTGTTTTGGATATATTGATAAAATTAGATACATAGTATTATATAAAAAAAATATAAGAAATGGTCAGACTCAGTTTTTGAATGTTGTTCTTATAATTCCTTGCGTTGCATTACACTATTGTTATTAAAATCGAACTTAAATTTTGGCTGACTATTTTAAAATAAACATAATATTGTATTATTGTGATTTGAATTCTACTCAGCTTCTGGTTCAGGTTTGGGTCAATTTCGAAAAGCGAGAGTTCAAAGTGCAATTTTTGTATGAAAACGGGATATTTAGCAATTTTTTCCGAAATATAAGTCCCAAAAAGACATTGTTGACTATATTTGGTAGTTCAAGGGAGGGGTCATGACCCCCCCCCCCCCTCTGGATCCGCACCTGTTAAAACGAAACTAAAAAACCAAAGCAAAATAAAAAATCATGATCTCAAAAAAATTGAAAAGAAAAATTGCAAAGGATATATGGACTGAGATGTTTGTGAATAAAATACCTTTGTGCACAAATCTGAAGTATAAATGCAACGTTAAAAAACACAAATACGCAGGGAAACTGTAGACACGTGTTTCGGCGTTGCAAGGAACGCCTTTATCAAAACAAAAAAATTGTGAGCTTATGGATGCACAAGCTCACAATTTTTTTTTGCATTGATAAAGGCGTTCTTTGCAACGCCGAAACACGTGTCTGCAGTTTCCCTGTGTATTTGTGCTTTTTTAACGTTGTATTTATACTTTATAAGATGTTTGTGTGAGGAGTTAGAAGGGATTCATCTGTTAGGAGTTAAGCTTTTAAAGTATTCATTTAAATATGAGCTTGTCATACAATCCTCTTCAACATTCTGTTTACATTCAGTAAGTCAAAACAGTGTTAAAAAATAAAATATGTAAATTAATAGGACAAGGATTTGAGGGGGGGTTAGTCCTTGGCGATGATTTAAAAGTCAAGATGTAGGTGTCAAGATGATTTTATTAATGGATTTTTTTAATGGTTCTTTAAAAAAAATTAATAAAGTAATAAAAATCATTTTTGAAGAGAATAATTCAATGTTCTATATTATTTTTATTCTTTATTTCCACAGTTAATATAATTCTATAATATTTTCAAATTATTTTATAATTTGATTTCTTTTATAATTTTTTCAGCTAATGGGTTAGTACAATCGAAACTTCGCAACAGGCTTGGAAACGACAAACAACCAAACTTGTTTTCATTTACAAATCACTGAATTTAGCTCCTGAATAGAGAAATAGGTTTAAAATT